>CM040431.1:78919567-79191565 GCA_022702705.1 Papilionanthe hookeriana x Papilionanthe teres
GACCCTCCAAGTACGCTTTTATTTTATTGCAATATACTTACATGAACTGTACTCTACTTTTCTTGCATGTTAAATAAAACTGTTGCATGAAAACCAAAACTTTTAGGATAATCCCTAAACTGAAACTAAAATTAAATTAAAAGTCATTGCAAGATAAAATTCACTGCCACAATATTCCAAAATATAAAAACAACTCAAAATTTAATCAGAAACCGAACAACAAAACTACAATTATAACTAAATTAAAAAGTCTCGTTGAAGGATCGGGAATACCTCGGATGATGTAACCCACGTGTTGCTAACGGGATTTCCCACGGTCTAAATGAAAGTGTGGAACTCATTCAGTTGAGTTTAGCAAATTCATCTGGACTAAGTGAATTTAATGAAAATAACGGTGACGGGATGATGGAACCGTGGGATCTTAATCTGTTCTGTTTAAACAACTTTAAGATTTGTTTTAATTAAAATATTAAAAACACTTAGATTTTAAGATTTTCTCTAAACCAAAACACTTCTCTCATCTCCTGATTTATGACTTCCAAAACTAAACCTCTGCAACAACAAGGAGCTTGGAGCACGGTAGGCAGCACAACCATCTTTATCAGTAAAACAACTCTACATCAGCTAAACTTTCCTTTAGAATTAAATAACCAAGCCATAGGATTTTGAGGTAGTTTTCTTAGTGCAACATAAATCCTCAACCTTTTTTTTAGGCATTTTCATAATCATATTTATGCAAATTAAGCCCTAACCGGTCTTAGGATTCTGAGGTGGTTGTTTAGTACGACATAAACCCTCATATCTTCAAGGCTATTTGTATGATCATGTCATACAAATATAAGTCCTAATTAAATAAAATTGGCAGGACTGAAACATTAAATAAACTCCCAAATTGAAGCCAAACAATAGGATAGCTTGAGAAGTTGCCAAGATTCTTCTTGGATCCTCAGCTTCTCCTACTTCTCTTCCTTTGAATTCCAAAAATAAATTGTCCTAAATTTGATCCATTCCCTATTGAAATTCCAAAATTCAATCCTTCAAAAACCTTAAACTTTGAAATTCTTGAGAGCAAAATCACTGATCATTATCGAGAGTTTTCTTAAATGATTCCTGTCATTTAAGATGTAATTAACTATAGGGGCTTGCCCTTATAGGGAACTTTAAGAACCCAGGTAATATAAACCCCGCTTAATTCCTTTATATTAAGCGAGTGAACTTGTCGGCTTATAAAATTGGTTCACAGACCAAACGGATGTCACAAATCTTCTAGTTTATTTAACCGAGCCACATCATCAAGCAGTGTGTCTATTCTTCGAAATAGATATATGGTTTTTGATGCGGTCCTCGTTTATATAAACTATTCGGGATGTGAGATCGGTTTGATTTCATATCTTAAAATTTTCAAACTTAAAGTTATTTTCAAAATCAAATGTTTCTTTCTAAAACTATATATATATATTTAAATTAAATTTAAAATAAAAAAGTCACAGACAATTTCTGTAGGTGACCCCTTTTTAAAATACAACATTCAACCTAAAAATATGCCGACACAAGACAACAGCTTAGATGAGATAAAACAATGTCATGCTTTAGAAATGACATTTAACTTAGAGGCTTGAAAATTTACTCTTCTATCATTTGTTATCTTCCATAATCATCTTCCATCAGTAAGAAATGCCATTATTTCATTTAACTCTCCCTCAGTAGGATGATAGTTAGAATAAAAAAAAATATATCAGGAGGTAGTCGATAAAAAATATTGATTACCGCAGATGTAAAATGTACTTCATTCCTCCTCACCATCACCAAGTTCTCTTCTGCTGCAGGTAAGTTTGCATAAAACTCTCTGACCACAGAAACAACAACAACAGCAGAGAAGCAACATTAATTCTCCCAATTCCTTTTAGAAATCATCTTTTCAATACTTTCTCCTGGCTTACTGAACACACGCTCAAGAATCAATTTACGTGACTATAGTTCGCCAACGTATCTTTCCTCAACCCTTGTACAAACAAAGTTATCAGAATCAAATCTTGTCTTCTCTTTGGTACGCTTTGACTTTGGAGCCATCTCTAAATAATAACAAAAAAATCACCATAAATTCCACAATCAAACTAAACTTGCTAAATTATCTTCCTAAAGTAATTTCCACTAAATCCAAGCAATTTTTCATCCTTTTCCTCAAAACTTTACCATGAAGAGTGATTTTAAGTTCTTCCAAAATGTACTCAAAATACATGATAAAAATAAAAAAAAAATTTCTCAGGCGTAGTTCTCTTACCTTAAGGAATCCAAATCTAAAAATTTTTGTTGAAATCAACTCTCAATGATGCAATATTTTGTCACCCTAGGCTCCTTTTTCATGAAAAGCCGAGGTTAAAGACGATAAGGGGAAGTTAAATGGTGATCTTCAGGTTTTAACTGCTAAAAATCAATTTTCGCGAACCGGCGCCTAAGCATGAGGCCTTCGACGCTTACCTGCGAAATCTAGCGCTTAAGCACCGAGACTCTTGAGCTTAGTCGCTAGTGCCCAGATTTTCACAATTAGAAAAATGCTCTAAACCACTTAGTTAATCACCCTTAACCTTCTCAAAATAATTGTCTCATCCCATAAATCTCTAAATACACCAATTTCAAATTTTAATACCCATCAATTCTAATCAAGTTTAACACAAACACAAACTTATATTCATTAAAACAATCCACACTTTATAAAAATTAAAAATTTCTATCCAAATATTTAGATGAAATTCTCTAGATACAAACGACTCAATAATCATTAAGATAGGTTTACATCACTAAGATGTAACAATCACAAATTAAATTGCAACAAAACACAAATATAAAACATTAAACACTTAACATCAAACACACAAAACATAAGATACACAAAACAAACCACAATATCAAACTAACATTTAATTCCACTCTCCAGCAGGCATAATATATCCAGAACCACTATTATTTCCTTTTGATCTTTCTGGAATATAAATTTTATAGAACGGTCAATAATTGAACACTCTTATATCTTCTTCTTCTAACCACTTGTTCTTTAGGAACATTGGCTTATCTGCTTCTTCCACGTGACTTGTATGACTGAATTGCATCTTGAGTTCCCATCCCATATGCTCTAAATGTGCATTAGTTTCATTAATCTTTGCTTCGATTGAAGTCCATCGGGCTTCGATCTTTGCAATCTTTTCTGCAATTCCCTGAATACTAACGACGACAAATCCATTGAATAACTCTTTATTACTATCTTCAATAAACTTACTCTTGTCAGAATCCTCTTCCTTCTTGATCTCATCCACCCAGGAAGACATGATGCACTCAAAACACTCTTCTTAAGACTCAGGAATCAAAATAAGATATGGGGCAAGTATTTCTCTTAATCTAAGGCCTTTTAATAGACTTTAGAAGTGCATAAACCACCCTTAAACATTTTAAAACACTAAAATAACTTATAGAACCACTTCCCCATGAACCAGGCTTCTAGAATCTCATTTATCACATACTTTGTAACTCCGGCGCCTAAGCGCCAACTAGGCGGCGCTTAGCTGTTAGTGCTCAATTTAGCGTAAGTCTGCCAAATGTCCAAAATTTCATTCCAACTCCTTTAAGTCATAAAATAAAGTCAAATAAACACTATTATAAAATAAAAACTCCAAAAAACTACTATCAAAACATAAAAAAACCAAACAATGCACACAAAGCAAACATAAAGCAAAGCACACCGATAACTATAGGTTGCCTCCCACAAAGCGCTTGGTTTAATGTCTTCAGGCTGACATACCCAGAACTCATTTTGAGTGACACAACATCAGATTCTCATCAGATTTAAGCTGATCGACTGAAAAATAATTTTTAAATCTATGACCATTATCTTTAAATTCTTTTCCAGTCTTAGGATCTTGAATATCCACAGTTCCATAGGAATAAACTTTTATCACAATAAATGGATCCATCCACCTAGACTTATGTTTTCCAGAAACAATTCTTAATCTTGCATTATACAGCAAAACTTTCTATCCTGGCATAAGATATTTAGTAAGAATCTTCCGATCATGCCATAACTTCACTTTTCATTGTAATTCTTAGCGTTTTCATAAGATTCATTCCTTATCTCTTCAAGCTCATTTAATTGCAATAATCTTTTTTCAGCGGCATCTTTCAAATTATAATTGAAATCTTTAATAGCCCAATATGCTTTATGCTCAACTTCAATAGGCAAATGACAAGCTTTTCAAAAAATCAGCCTATATGGGGACATTTCTTTAGGGGTTCTGTAGGCAGTCTTATAGGCCCACAAGCATAATCCAATTTGATTAACCAATCCTTTCTGTTTTGATTAACAGTCTTTTCTAATATTCTTTTGATTCCATTATTGGATAATTCAACCAAACCACTTGTCTGCAGATGATAAGCAGTAGCAATGGGATGATTTATATGAAATTTCTTTGATAACTTCTTAATAATCGCATTTTTAAAATGATTTCCCCCATCTGTTATGATTACTCTTGGTATTCCAAATCTGCAAAAGATATTATTTCTTAAAAACTTTGCAAAACTTTGAGCATCACAACGAGGTAAAGCAATAGCTTCAATCCATTTGGAAACATAGTCTACTACTATTAAAATATAAATATTTCTGAAAAAAGGTATAAATGGACCCATGAAATCTAATCCCCAAACATCAAATATTTCAACTTCTAACATATAATTGAGGGGAATCTCATTTCTTCTAGAAATACTGCCTACATGCTGACATCTATCACAATTTTAATATAAACATTCACATCCTTAAAAATTGTAGGCCAATAAAATCCAGAATGTAAGATTTTATATACAGTTTTATCAACTCCAAAATGTCTCCCATAATCAGAATCATTGCATTTTTGAATAATTTCGTAAGTCTCTTCCAAAGTTATACATCTTTGAATTATAATATCCTTTCCTTGTTTATATAAAATTGGGTCATCCAAAAAATAAGTCTCATCATCAGCGATAAATTACTTTTTTTTCCTGGTATGTTAATCCATAGGATAAAATACTACTGACAATTGAATTTACTATATCGGCATACCACGGAACACGCCACTCATTAACATTGAATACTTTTTCATCAAGAAAATGTTCATTAATTTCTTCAGCATCACAGAGAGATTTTTCATTTTCAAGCCTGGACAAATGATCAGCAATTTGATTATCAGAGCCCTTCCTATCTATTATCTCAAAATGAAATTCTTGCAAAAGAAGAATCTACCTATCAATCTCGGCTTCACATCCTTCTTTTTTATTAAATATTTGATAGCAGAATGATTAATATGCACCACACATTTAGTTCCAATTAAATATGATCGAAATTTATCAAAGCAAATACTATAGATAATAACTCTTTCTCAGAAGTGGTATAATTAATCTGAGCATCATTAAGAGTTTTACTAGCATAATAAATAACTTTGAAAATTTTATCATATTTCTGACCCAAAACTACACCAATAGCATAATCACTAGCATCACACATTACTTCAAAAGGTTTTTCCCAATTTGGTGAAATTATAACATGTGAAGTGATTAATTTTTCTTTTAATGTCTCAAAAGCTTTTACGTAATCGTCATCAAAAAAAAAATTGCATCCTTTTCCAATAAACGGCATAAAGGTTCTATAATCTTTGAAAATTCTTTGATGTAATGCCTGTAGAATCCAGCATGTCCCAGAAAACTTCTAACTCCCCTTACATTGGTCGGGCAAGGTAAATTAGAGATAACTTGAAATTTTGCAGGATCTACCTCTAAACCTTTTTTCTGAAATTCGAAGTTCCAATACAATTCCTCCGGCTGCCATAAATTGACATTTATCCTAGTTAAGGACTAAATTAGTTTCTTCACAGTGTTTTAGAACTTTAAACAAATGTTCTAAACATGATTCAAATGAAATTCCAAACACTGAAATGTCATCCATAAATACTCCAATCCCTTTTTCAATTAAATCGCAGAAATATCCATCATACATCTTTGAAATGTAGCAGGGTCATTACTTAAGCTAAAGGGCATTCTTCTAAAAGCAAACGTACCATAAGGACTGGTAATGTTAGTTTTCTCTTGATCCTCAGGAGAAATTTGTATTTGGTGGTGACCAGTATATCCATCCAAAAAATAAAAGTATTTATGCCGAGCCAGTCTATACAACATCTGATCCAGAAATGGGAGCGGAAAATGATCTTTCCTTGTGGCAAGATTTGAATTTGTATAATCAATGCATATTTGCCACCCTGTAACTTATCTAGTTGGAATCATTTCATTCTTTTCATTAACAGTCACAGTTACTCCTCCTTTCTTAGGAACATAGTGAAGAGGACTAACCCATGCACTATCTGAAATAGGGTAGATAATTCCAACATCCAACCACTTCAAAATTTCTTTTTTAACAACATCTTTCATGATAAGATTTAATCTCCTCTAGGGATCAGCACGAGGTTTACAATTATCTTACTTAAGCATTCTGTTCATACAAATTGAGGACTGATTCCTTTAATATCAACAATTTTCCATCCAAAGGCTTTCTTGAACTTCTTCAAAATTTCAAGCAAACTCTCTTCTTCTTTTTAAGTCAATTGAGATGAAATTATAATAGGCAAGGTTGAGGACTCAACGAGAAAAACATACTTCAAATGATCAGGAAGCATTTTTAACTCAAGTTCAGGAGTTTTCAATTGATGGACCATAAGATTCATCTTTCTCTGTCATATCCAACAATTCAAAATTTTCATGAACATAATTTAATTCTTCCTCTTAAAAATCTTTAGAATGATGTAACTTCTCTTCTTGCTATGTTCCAATTCTTCTCTTTCAGGTTTTTCTTCATAAGTTGTCTTGAAATGACATTTACTCAAATATCTGATAACATCTATCCTATAACATTCATCATCTTTACCTCTTGCAAGATATTTCATTAATTTCAAAATAATAAATGTAACAGTTTGATCATTAACCCTCTTCATTAATTCCCCTTTTTGTACATCTTTCATTGCTTCGTCTGTGGCTAGGAAAGTTCTTCCTAAAATAATGGGTATCTCTTTATCTTCCTCCACATAAAGCACAATGAAATCAACAGGAAAGATAAATTGATCCACTTTAACCAAAACATCTTCTATAACTCCTTTAAGATATGTGATCGAACAATCTATTGATTGCAGAATTACAGTAGTTGGGGTTATTTCTCCTAATCCCAGACTTTTTAATATTGATAGAGGCATAAGGTTAATGTTTTCACCTAAATCACATAAAGCTTTTCTATAGAATCTGTCTTCGATTGCACATGAAATTGTGAAACTACAAAGATCTTTAAGCTTTTCAAGAAGCTTCTTCTGAATTATTGCACTACACTCCTCACTAAGTGCAACTGTCTCATTATCTTCAAACTTCCACTTTTTTTTGAGAATATCCTTCATAAATTTCACATAGCTCGGCATTTGTTCTAAGGCTTCATCAAATGGAATATTAATGGTAAGCATCTTAAATATCTCTAAGAATTTTGAAAATTGCTTATCAAACTTTTGTTGACAAAGTCTCTGAGGAAATGGAGGTGGTGGCTTTTCCAAATAAACTTTAAGTGGAAATTGGTGTTTCCAAACCTTTCAGAGCGTCCTCTTTTGGTTCTTTAATCTATTCTTTCTCTAATTCAATTTCTTTCTGAACTCTTCCTTCCAACTCTCTTCCACTTCTCAGTTGAATTGCTTTTACATGCTCTTTATCCTTATCTCTTGGATTAACTTTAGAATTACTTGTAAGCATTCCTTGGGATCTATTACTTATTGAATTTCCAATTTGCCCCAATTGATTTACAATATTTCTGATGGTTGCTCCTTGAATTTGCAATTGATTTCCCATATGTGACACCACTTCTTCAATAGACAACTTCTTATCCTTTGATTGTAAAGCATTGTTAAAACCTGGAGGGAAGGTTAGTCTATAATTATTATTTCCTTGGTTGTTCTAGTTTCCCAATGGGTTTACTTGGTGGTTCCCCATTGTTGATTAATACCACCCTGATTATTCGTATTCCAGTTAAAGTTTGGATGATTCTTCCAACCTGGGTTATAATAATTGGAATATGGGTTATTAGGCTTGCTTATAACATTCAAAGTTTCTGGTGAAGAATAAGAATCAACCATTTGGCTTAATGAATTTTCTTCAATCATGGAATTTGGCTTAGAAAAATTTATCCCAAATTGGTATATTTTCCTTGAAATTGCAGCAACATGATTTTCTAACATTGCTAAAGCATCATTTTCATAAACACTGGCTACCTTTTTAGGATTTAACATTTCAGAAGGCTATTGAAAATTATTAGTAGTCATTTCTTCAATTAAAGCATAAGAATCAGAAAACTGTTTAGACATTAATGATCCACCAGAAGCAGCATCTATAATTAATCTAAGAGATCAAACTATTCCATTGTAAAAGGTCTGAATTACTAAAAAATTTGGTATCGAATGATGTGGACATTTCCTGAGGAGATCTTTAAATCTTTTTCATGCTTTATATATTCATTCACCTTCAAACTGACAAAAAGATGTAATATCATTGCTCAACTTTGCAGTATTCGATTGCGGAAAATATTTTGCAAGGAATTTTTGTGCTAAATCACTCCAAGTTCTTATAGATACTGTTGCTAATGAATTTAACCATATCTTAGCTTTATCCCTTGGTGAGAAAGGAAAAATTCTAAGTTTATTAGCATCATTTAAAACACCATCATATCTAAAAGTAGCACACAACTCTAGAAAATTAGAAAGAAACAAATTGGCACTTAGAAAATGGGTCTTTTGGATTGTAGGCACCTCCTTATTCATCTTTCTACTGAAGAGGACTATGCCCGGCTCTTTGCAAAGCAGATGGTTACTATTGGAGGTAGAGATATGAAACTCCTCAAGTGGACACCTGACTTTGATCCCAGCAAGGAACCACCCATTCTCCCCGTATGGTTTCAATTACCAAATCTCCCCTACAGATTCTTCAATCATAATACTCTCTTCTAGATTGGTAGAGCCCTTGGCACTCCTTTGAGGATGGATGCTGCTACCTTTAATAGAGCTCAACCTGAGAGTGCTAGATTACAAATTGAGATGGACATTTCATTGCCAGAAGTTAAAAAGATTTAGGTGGGCTCAGCTTCTGGGGGCTGTTGGCAAGAAGATATCATGCAACAAAAACCATACTACTGCTCCCATTACAAAATGTTTGGCCATACTTTAGAAACATGTTATCGACTCCATCCCCCCTAGGAAGGCCACTACAAGAGTTGAGACTGGTACTGTGGTTGCCAGTCAAGCCCCCCTTCCCATAGACAATCCTACTGCAAATACTAAAGTTCAATCCCAGAATACTTACTCTGATCCAGCTTATGATGGAATTCTCCAACTCCCCAATTTGATTCTTAACCCCTACCTCACCCCCCCTTCCAATCCTCTAACTTCTGGGATTGGTCAAACTACCAGTTCAAATAGAACTCCTACTAAATCAGTCTATATTGATTGTTCATCTCCCCTCACCCCTCTTCAACTTCCAAACTCATTTCTGACATAAACTTACTTGCTGGGGAGGTTGGCCCATTACCTGTTGAGCACCAGGTGATGGTGGCTCCCTCCCTAGAAAAGTGCCCAACTTTCCAAACTAAATTGGGAACAGACTGGCAAGTGCAGAAAGCCAAAAAGAAAAATAAGCTCACCACTTGTTTGTTGGAACCAATTCTTCCCCACTCTACTACTGGGTCTCCACCTAGTGCAAGCAAAATTAAAACCAGATCCAAGTCCCAATTTCTCATCCCCACTCCCACTTCTTCTCGACCCCCTGATGTTTAACATTTTGTATTGGAATATCAGGGGTGTTGCTAACCCCTCCTCCCTCAAAAGACTTATTTTTCTATTTAAAAAACACCAACTCTGGTGCTTTGCTATCCTTGAACCTCTTGTTTACAAAAACCCCCACAAATACCTCTCAATGTTCCCTGGCTATTCTCTTTTCATCAACACCTCCAATAAGATTTGGATTTTTTGCAAAAAGGAAATGCAGTGGACTGTTACTGTGGATCATCCCCAATTTGCTCACTTGGAGTGTCAGTTGAATGGACATCAGTTTGCTGCTACCTTCGTCTTTGTTGGTTTCACTAAAAGTGCCAGAATTGAACTCTAGACTGAGCTGTTAGCAATTAGCTCCTCCATCAATACTAGCAGGATTGTTGGTGGGGATTTTAATTGTTTCGGCTCTTCTGCTGAAAAGTTTGGGGGAAGACCCCCTTCCATCCGCACTATGACTGATTTTATTGACAACATATCTACTGCTGGGTTGTTTGATCTGGGGTTTAAGGGGCTTTCTTTCACTTGGAGGAGAGGCAAGATCTGGGAGAGACTGGACAGATTTCTAGCTAACAGCCTTTGGCATCAGAACTTCCTGTAAACCTTTGTCACCCATCTAAACCTGGCTGGGTTAGACCATAGACCTCTACTGATCACCATTACTGCTGCTCAAACCTTCAATAACCCTCCCCCTTTCAGGTACCTAAACTGCTGGTCTACCCACCCAAATTTCAAAAATTTTGTGGCTGCTAACTGGTCTGGATGTAATCACCCCAACCCCCTCAGAAATCTTGAGATGCTACATGTCAAAGTAAGTAAGGCTCTTAGGCAGTGGAGTTGGAACACTATAGGGGATTTTGCAAAAAATGTTGTAAATGCTGAAAAAGAGGTACAGGAGTTAGAAACTGCTGTCATTGCTCATCAAGACAACTATGGGGAACTGATTGCTGGACAAGAGAACCTTTAGTTGGCTGTTGAGTTCCAAGATCACTTTCTTAGACAAAAAGCTGCCTATTATAAATTTAAGGATGGTGATAGGAATACTAAATTCTGCCATGCTTATATTAAATATAAAGAAAATGTAATTCCATCCATTCTATCAAAACTGAGATGGGTGTCACTCTACATAATGGAGAAGATATTGCTAATAGTGTTGTGGAGTATTTTAAGAGACTCTTCTCTCACAATTCTGTGAACAAATCTATTATTGATGCTAGTCTGTTCTCTAGGGAATATCACCTCACTCAATCTCTGAAGCTGACTGAAATTCCCACTGAAGAGGAAATCTGGGAGGTCTTTAATTCCATCTATGGGCCAAATGCTGCTGGCCCTGATGGGTTCACTGCAGATTTCTACAATAAATTTTGGGACATATGCAAAGGGGATGTGGTCAAGGAAATCCAAGGGTATTTTCTGGGAGTTGATTTGCCTCAGTATTTTTATGCCTCTATAATTGTGCTTATCCCTAAGTCTGAGGCCCCTACTGATTGGTATCATTTCAGACCAATCAGTCTCACTTCTGTACTCAACAAAGCTATCAGTAAGTCCTTGGTGAGGAGACTCCAACCCCATTTAAACCAGATTATCTGCCCCAATCAAGCAGCTTTTGTGCATGGCAGGTCCATCTCAGACAATGTGCTGCTGGCTCAGGAATTGATGTTAGATCTGGATAGACCCTGCAGAGGTGGGAACCTAGTATATAAACTTGATCTTAAAAAGTCTTATGACACATTAGATTGGAATTTCATTTGGGTATGCTTCAAGCTAGAGGCTTCCAATAGGAGTTTTGCTTTTTAATCAAGAGATGGCTTATTGATAATAAACACTCCATCTTGCTTAACGGTTGGTACTGGGGGGACTTTTCTGCTACTAGGGGCCTCAAACATGGAGACCCCTTGTCTCCCACCATTTTCATTATTGATATGGATTTCCTCTCCAGGCTGTTGGACTCTCAAATCTCCTCCCTACAATATGCAAGATATCATCACAGGTCCACTATTCCTATCTCACATTTAATTTATGCTGATGACATAATCATATTTTTCAGAGCTAGTAAAAATGCTGTGAAGAAAGTGACTAAGTGCTTGGAGTCTTTTCAATTGGCTTCTGGACTTTCCTGCAATCTACAAAAATGTACCCTCCTTTTCCCAGAGAACTGCCCCCCATCCATCACCCACTGGATATTGGATCACACTGGGTTTTCCAAAACTAAGCTCCCACTGAATTTTTTGGGGGTTTCTATGATAAAAGGAAGGCATAAGTAAACCCAATTTGATATCATCATTCAAAAAATTCAGACCCAACTGGCTAATTGGGCTAATTCCTTCCTTTCCACTGGAGGAAGAATAACTCTTTTGCACAGTATACTCACTACCTTCCCTTCCTATGTCCTTCAGATGACCTGTATGAAAAAAAGCACCAGAATTCAGATGGAGAGGATTTTCAACAGAATTCTTTGGTCTGGCAATAGGAAACAACTGTAGTGGGCTAGTTGGCAGAAGCTAGCTAAACCATTTGAGGCTGGGGTTGTGGAATTCAAAGTGCTTCTTCAACTTCAACAAGTTAATTTTTGTAAACTATGGGTCAAGTTCAGGCAGCGAAACTCTCTTTGGGCCAAATACATGATGGGGAAGTATTGCAAAAATAACCACCCTACCACTGTCCAAGATAAGTTGGGGTCTTCTAGAGTTTGGAAGCAGATGTTGAAATGTAGGCACCTTACCACTGATCTCGTTAAGTGGGAACTTGGGAAAGGTGAAATTCTCTTCTGGCAGGACCAATGGTGCCCAGCTGACATGCTTATCCCTATAGCCAACACTAATAAAGATCAATTCCCTGTGGCTGATTGCTGGGATGGGAATGTTTGGTCCAGGGATGCTCTCAGACTCATCTTAAAGGAGAATTCTGTGGAGCAGGTTACAAGAATTTCTTTCAACAGAACTATTCCAGACACCATCAACTGGTACCATGGACTGAAACACAACATTACCAAACAAATTTACAATGCTATCCACACTTGGACTAAAGTGGATAGGGGACTGTAATCTGGAACTCTTTCCTTTCCCTATCTATGTCCTTCTAAATTGGAAAATTCTATTGTGCTGCCTTCCCAGTGATGACATCCTAAAACTTAAAGGTTTAAGGGGACCTTCCAAATGCTACTTTTGTGGCACTGAAGCTGAATCTATTTCCCATCTCTTTTTCATATGTAACTTTGCCCAACAGGTTTGGAATGAACTTATTTCTCACCTCAACCTGAATACTTTGCAGCTGGAATGGTTGAATCTGGCCACCTACTGGAAATCTTGGCATCAAATACAGCTGGGCACTATTACTTTCATCATCTCCTAGTTCATCTGGATGCACAGAAACAGAAGCAAGTTTGATGCCAAGCCCCCTTGTGTGAAGATAGTAGTTGGAAACTGCCACTCTTATATCTCAAAGCTAATCTCCCACATGAAGTTCCCAAAAATACTACAGATATCGCCAACTCATCTTCCCCCTCAGGTCAAGGTTATTCATGTTAAATGGAACACTCCAAACCACCCTCTCATCAAAGTTAACACTGATGGGGCTTTTAATATTAATGGGGCTGGGATAAGTGGACTCTATAGAGATACCTATGGTAAATGTCTTTGCTTTTTCTAGGCCCCTGCTGCTACTAGTGACCCACCCCTTTGAAACTGAACTAATGGCTATGTATTGGGCCATTCAGCTAGCTATTTGCAACAACTGGCATCACCTGGTGGTGGAAGGGGACTCTATGCTTGTTCTCAATCATCTGAGGAAAGACCTTCACCCCCCCTGGCATCACTCTTTTTGGATCAAGGGAATTCATTCTTTGACCTCTCAAGCTGTCATCTGGCTTTCCTTCATTTACAGAGAAGGGAATAGGCCTGCCCAATGGCTTGCTCAGAGTGGGCTCAGCTCTATGAATATTGTGGTGTCCACTGGTCCTCTTTCCCAACTTTCCTTTTGATTGAAGCTGACGTATATGAGGCCCCCCACTTCAGAACTGTTAAAGCTTAAAGGCTGGTTCTGTAGGATCCTTTCACCTTTTGGTTTATTTGAGAATCCTTTCCTTCTTCTCCTTTGGATTTGTCATTAGAATGAGATCCCCCTGTTTCTTTTCTTTTCTTTTCTTTACTGTTTTTCTCTTTTGATTGGTGGGAAATCCAACTTTTGTGCTGGGTTTCCTTACCCTCAAGTGTAAGTTCTCTACATGAATGAAAACTACAGTTTCTTCATATATATATATATATATATATATATATATATATATATATATATATATATATATAGCAAGAGAAGAAATCTTTATTAAGCTCTAGCTGAAACTTTACATCTAACATGCAAGTATATTTATAAAATCCCCATGTAAAAGAGAACTAAAACCATTAAAAGATGAAAAAAATTCAGGAGGAAAAGAACTACCAAAGATTTCTTTAGTAATAGATGCTCTTGAAGCGAGCTAATTTACAGGTTTATTCCCTTCTCTGAAGATATGCCCCAAATTATACTTAAGGAAGTAGAAAGATTGCATATATTATTAATCCAAATCTTTAAGTCCCATGGAACAGCTATTTGATGCAGTAAGATCTGTAGTAATTGCAAGGAATCCATTTCTATGTGAATGAAGGAATGGTTTAGTTTAATTGCAATTTTCAGCCCCCACAGCACAGCCAATGATTCAGCTTCAAGGACAGAGTTAGCAACAACTGGAGCTGAATAACTCCATAAACAGTGCCCTTTATAAATTCTATAAAGTCCACCATTTCCAACATCAGAAAATTTAAAGCCCCCATTAGTATTAATTTTGACCCAAGGAATACTTGGTTTCCTCCAAATAATCAATTGAACTCTGTTAAAAGTAGCAGCAGGTTTGCTGGAGTTGATCTTGTATGTACTAAGCTTATCAACATAAGTTAAGCAATTTTTCACAATGGACTGAGAGGAGAAGATCTTCCCATTGAAAATAACATCATTTCTTGCCAACCATATGAACCAGAAAATAACTAAAGGAATATAGAATGATGATGAGCCTTTCCAATCAAGCCAACATGAATCAATGTTAATCCAACGACATAATTTAGAAATAAGTCTAATATGGTTTAAAGTAGAAGCCCAGATGTCTTGCATGGCATGGCAATTCAAGAAAAGGTGATTGATAGATTCATCATTAGAGAAGCCAAATTGGCAAATAGATGGACCACGAATACCTTTGAGTTTTAGTATATCATCAGTGGGCAAGAATTTTCTGAATAATCTCCAACAAAAGAAGGACATAGAAGGGGATAACAATCTATTCCAATTCTACTCTACCCAATCATTTTTTGATTAATTAAAACATGTGTGATAAATAAATTTGGAGAGACTCTGAGCACTAGAATTTTTAGTAGTAATTCTGTCTTTTTAGAACGTTGGATTGGGATGGATAGTATTTTAGCTTGAGTCTCCAAGTCAATAAAATTTCTGAATTTAGAAATGTCCCAACTATTATTGGTCCAACAATCAGAATTTTTTTGAATATTAGAAGAATTAACAAATTTCTCTTGAAGGGAATCATTGAAAAGCCAAGTATCTAGCCAAAAATAAATATCTCCCTTACCAACTTCCCAAACAAAAAGTTTTTCAACTTGTGACTTAATTTTCAATAGGTCTTTCCAAGTCTTTGTATCCCCTAGCTTAGACTGAACATGTACAGGATGTTGGTTGTAACAGTATTTTCCATGCATGAAATTAGCCCAAAGAAAGTTCTTTGATCTAAATTTAATCCATTGTTTACAGTAAAAAGAAATAGAAAGATGTTGAAAGCTTTTAAATCCCAAAACTCCACTTGCAAAAGGCTTACATAATTTATCTCAACTGGTCCAGTGTAATTGCTTATGTTGACCTTCCCATAAAAACTTATTGAAGATAATAGACAACATTCTCTGAGTGCTTTCTTCATTCTCACCATTTGAAGTGTATAAAGAGGAAATGTTGTGAGAATGCTTTTTAAAAGAGTTATCCTTGCACCATTAGATAGAAATGTATTAGTCCAACATTGAATTTGAGAGGAGATCTTAGCAACTACATCATCATAGTGAGAAAGTTTCTCCTGCCTTTAATTAAAGGGAACCCCAAATAAAGAAGAGGATAAGTAGCTTCCTTAAAACCAGTGATTTCAATAATCAATTTCCTCATCTGAGAAGTAATTTTAGAGCTTGCAAGAAATTGAAATTTTGCTTTATTAAAGGTCATCCCAGAAACATCCTTAAAGTTCCCCAAATATCTTCATCATACGTCTTATAGAACACTTGCTGCCATTAGAGAAGACGATTACATCATCTGCATATGCAAGATGACTAACCAAAATGTTAGACTTATGCTGAAACTGGGTTTAAGAATGATCAAGTTGAGTCTGATTAATCAATATTGAAAAATAATCAAATGCCAAGATGAAGATATATGGAGACAAGGGGTCTCCTTGTTTAATACCTCTACTAGCCTTGAAGAATCCATGACTTCCACCATTAAGTAAAACACTATAATAATTATTCTTCAGCCATCTAGATATCAGATTACAAAACTCAAGACTGAAACCTCTTGCTGAAAGCACATTGATAATGAAATACCAACTGATGGAATCAAAAGCTTTAGATAGATCCAGTTTGATTATAAGATTAGAGCCTCTACAAGGTTTATATATATCAGCTATCAACTCTTGAGCTAACAGGACATTATCACTAATGCATCTACCTTTAATAAATGCAGATTAATTATTTGAAATTAAACTTTCCAACAGAGGCTGTAATCTTGCAACAATTACTTTGCTAATGATTTTAGAAAAAGTGGAAGTTAAGCTTGTTGGCCTGAAATCATGCCAACAAGTTTTAATTCTATCTTTAGGTATCAATGCACTTGAAGAAGAAACAAAGTGCTTTGGAAGATCAAAACCTTGAAAAAAATAGTTAACAACTGCAACTACATCCACTTTGATAATATTCCAAAACGATTTATAAAAATGTGTTGTGTATCCATCAAGACCAACTACTTTATTACGATCCATATAATTGATGGCTGCATAGATTTATGTTTCATCAGATACCACAGTCAATTTATACCCATTTTTAGGATTTTTATAAGCTTTGACTCAAACAAGGAAGAATTAGTTGGCTTGAAAGCAAACAATTATTGAAAATGAGACACCACATCTTCTGCAATATCCTAAGGATTAGACAATTATTTATTACTAGTTGATTTGACTTTCAAAATAGCATTTAGTTATCTTCTACACTTGATGACAGCATGAAAGAATTTTGAATTTTGATCACCATGAAGAAACCAATTAGCAACTGCTTTTGTTTGAGTAACAATTCTTCCTGCATTAAGGTATAGTGTAACTTATCATTAACTTCCAAAAGAGATTGTTCAGATTCCCTTCCTTCATCAACAACCACCTCTAATTTTGCTACTACACATTCTGCATTAATAACATTATGTTTAATATTCCCAAATTCATTCCAATTCCAATGAGTTAAAGCTTTAGCCAGCCTCTTTTGTAACTGCCATAATTTTAGAAGAGGATTTACATAAGAAGAACTAACTTGAGAATTCCAAGTAGTCTCAATAATGTTGCAGTAATTAGGATGTGTAGACCACACATTTAGAAATTTGAAACTACCTTTGTTAGACTCAGGCAAGACAAAAAACTTAATTAGCAAAGGAGAGTGATCAGATCCCAATCTAGCCAAATGATGAACTTTAGAAACAGGGAACAATTCGAGCCATAATTTATTACTAGAATTCTATCAAGTCTTTCAATAATAGAACCTCTTTTCCACGTAAAAGGGGATCCCTCAAACCCAAAATCAAATAATATTGCAGATTGGATATATATATATATATATATATATATATATATATATATATATATATATATATATATATATATATATATATATTTAAAGGGAGCTAGATCAGCTCCAATATATTAAACATAGGAATAAAGGCAGGGTGAGGGGGTTGGGGGACCAAAACACAAAGGCCCCTCCCACAAAACAACTCACACAAAGAAAAGAAAAATATAGACCCTACATGTAATCCCCTTCTCAGAAAAAAACAACACTTACAATTTACATGTACGAAGAGGGGGGATAAGAAACAAAATAAAACCATGTTCAACATCAGGATATCATCAACCAGGGCACCATCAAGAGTCCACTCTGAGATGAGGAGCAGAAAGATTGTCCCCACCTATGAGGATGGCTAGCTTGGCAGGAGGGAAAGTGGAAAAAATCACAGAGTCAGAAGTAGAGCTAACTTTGGTTAACCAATCAGTAGTTTGGTCCCCTTCCCTGTAAATGAATTTAAAGCTGACATGGAGCTGGGGGAGCAGGAGTTGAATTTTTTGAACCCATTGAGAGTGATGCCACGGGAGGGAGTCTTGAGCCCCCTAAGAATTGAATTGATGATTGACCAGCTGGGAATCTCCTTCCACCATTATTGATTCCAATGTAATCTCAAAGCAATCAGTAGGGCCCAGTACACAGCAATATGCTCAGCCTCCAAAGCATCAGCAGTAGATGCAGGTTCATGGAAGTACATCAAACAGATCCCCAAGTGATTTCTGAAAAGGCCACCTATACCAGCATTCCCCTCCTAATAACTACCATCACAATTAACCTTGAGTTAAGGGGGGCAAGGGGGGTGCCAAAACACCAGATCAATTCTAGGAGGGGGTCTTTTGTGGGTAGCAAATATAGAGCAGATGTTCGGAAACTTGGTATACCTGATCAGCTTGTGGATATAAGATAGGAAGTTCTTGGTGACATCCAGCTCATTGGGTATGATGTCTTCAAAAGTAGCCTTATTCCTATCCATCCATATGAACCAGGCAGTAACAAAAGGAATTGCACTTAGTCCCTGAGTGTCCCAGCCAGTCCAGTAGGAGGAGATGTAGTCCCAATTCAGGTTTTGGATACTGATCTTAAAGGACTTCAATTGATTGCACCAAACAACTTGGGAGAAGTTGCACTTGAAGAACAAGTGGGGGTCAGATTCCTCTTCCATCCAGCAAAGCTTACAACAAGAAGGGTCCCTAAGTCCTTTAAGTTTAAGAATGCCATCTGTAGGAAGGAGATTTAAGAGGACTCTCCAAGAGAAAAAACTCATAGAGGGAGATAGAAATTTATTCCAGGGGGTCTCACCCCAGGGGACAATATTCTAATCGTATAGTTTGGAATAAATGGTTTTAGAAAAGCTCTGGTAAGCATTAGAGTTCCACACAATATGATCTTTCTTAATCCTATCAAACAGTATAGTAGAAACCTGCTTGGCTGATTGTCCTTGCAGGACAGTAAGAAGAGTAGGGAGAGACCAGTTGTCCCCAACCCAACAGTCAGCAACCTTTAAATTCAGATTAGCGGTGGTATTGCATTGGAGGAGCCATTCTGGTGGACACCAATTATCAAGCCAGAAAGACAGTTCCCCATTGCCAAGATTACATATGTACATATGTTCAGCCTGTTACCTTACTTTTAGCATAGCTCCCCAGAGTTTGGAATCCCCAAGCTTCGTAACAACCTGGGAGGGATGTAAGTGTCTGCAATATTTGCCAGAGAGGAATTGGGCCCAGAGGGAATCTTGAGATCTAAATTTGATCCAAAGCTTACAGAGGTTAACCTTGATTATCTGGCTTAGACTCTTGAATCCCAGCCCACCAACCCAGGTGGGTTTAGCACCTTTGTGCCATGAAGTCCAGTGAACTTGCTTCCTTTGGCCAGCCAACAGGAATTGATTAAAAGCTCTTTCAAATAAGATTTGCATGCTCTTGTTCATAGTTGTCATTTGCAGCACATATGAAGGCAAAGATGTAAGGATATTCCTAAGGATAGTGAGTCCGCCTCCATTAGATAACTAGGTATGAGACCAATTGGCTAGGTATGAGCTGATCTTATTAATGATTTCATCAAAATGCCTTTTCTTGGTTCTACCCATATTGAGTTGTACCCCAAGATATTTCAGAGGTAGTTGGGTTTTAGAGAAGCCTGTGTACTAACTGATCCAAAGCTTCACCTCTTGTGGAATATTTTGGGGAAATAGGAGTTGGCTTTTAGTAGGATTAAAAACCATTCCAGATTAAGATTGGAAAGAATGTAGGCATTTAATTATATGCTTCACAGCAATCTTGGTGGCATTAGAGAAGATCATGAAATCATCTGCATAAATTAGGTGAGAAACAAGGATATTAGATATATGGTGATACCTGATGGAGCTGTGGGAAGCAAAAGTATGATTAAGAAGTCTGGAGAAATAGTCCATTGCAAGAATGAACAGTGTGGGGGATAGGGGGTCTCCTTGTTTGAGGCCCCGGTGTGCAAAAGTAACCCCAGCTGGTGCCATTTAAAAGGATGGAGTGGGCATTATCAGCAAGCCATCTTTTGATTAAGTTACAAAAGCTACTTTGAAATCCCCTGGCAGAAAGAGTCTCTAATAGAAATTCCAAATTAATATTATCATAAGCATCCTTGATGTCTACTTTGTATATAAGATTTCCACCTCTGTAATGTTTGTTTTGGTCCAACAACATCTCTTGAGCCAGGAGGATATTATCAACAATGGAGAGACCCTTAACAAAAGCTGTTTAGTTTGGGCTGATAAACTTATCCAAGAGGGGTTGGAGTCTATATATATATATATATATATATATATATATTAGAAACTTTCCTTCATATTGAGATTAAAAGAGGGGTACAAAAGTGAGAAAGGTAAGCCTCCTACTAATAGAAAAAACTAAGGAGGCCATACCAACATCCAGGGGAAAACCAAAAAAAAACAAGACTGTGTGTATATATATATATAAGACAGGTATATATATATGTATACCAAGGCAAAAAAAGCAAAACAATCCTAAACAGCAGCAGCAGTCAAGAGTGGCCGAAATCAGCTCTGATGTGGGGGGTAGATAAGAGGTCTTCAGCCATCAGAAGTTTTAGCTGAGAAGGAGGAGAAGTAGAGAGGGTCACTCAAGAGGAGAGAGCACCAGTTCTTGCTTGCCAAACAGTAGGCTTGTTCCCCTCTCTGAAGATGAAATGAAAGTTGGCCTGAAGTTGACATGTTAGGAAATGAATCTTTTAGATCCATTGAGAGTGGTGCCAAGAAGTAGAAATACTAGAGTCAATCAAGTTGATCTTCTATTGAGAGTCCCCCTCAATGATTAGGTTCCTCCAATCGAAGATTAGAGCCAACCTCAATGCCCAGTAGACAGCAATTAATTCAGATTCAAGAGCATCTAAAGCAATTATAGGGGCTTGGAAGAACAAAAGGCAGACAACCTGATGGTTCCTGAAGAGACCACCAATACCAGCAGCAACACTAGTGTAGCTTCCATCAGTGTTTACTTTAACAAAATTGCTGTTTGAGGAAGCCAAGCAACTTTAATGATTTTGGGGGGCTGATTGGTCTGGGGCTGACAGGCTTTACATATATTAGAAACCTTTTTAAGGCTAATGAGTTTGTGAAGGTAAGATATGCAGTTTCTGGCTACAGAATTGGCATCAGTAGATAGTCCCTCAAAAAATTCCTTGTTACTTGCCATACATATGAACCAAGCTGTGATAAGGGGGAAAACACCTGCTCCCTAATGATACCATTCAGTCCAACAGGTAAGAAGATGATTCCATTACAAATGGAGAGTGTTCAGTTTCAGATGTGGAATCAGATGCTTGCAGACTTTTTGAGAGAAGCTACATTCAATGAACATGTGAGTGATAGAATCTTCCTCCCTATGACACAAGCTACAACAAGAAGGGCCTCTTAGTACCTTTAACTTTAGGAAGTTATCAGTAGGAAGGAGCTGCTTGAATAGTCTCCAGCTGAAAAGGTTCATAAAGGGGGAGAGATACTTATTCCAAACAAGATCACCCCAGGGGACAGCCTCCCAACGATTAACTTGGGTATACATGGCCTTGTAAAAACTGTGATTTTGAAGGGCTTTCCAAACAGGTGAATCAAATATGGATTTGTTGAAATGAACTGAAGCAACTTTCTAGACAGAGGGGGCTTCCAAAGTATTGTGAAGAAAAGGCAAGGACCAGTTGTCCCCATTCTAGCAATCAACAAGTTTGAGGTTTAGGTTGATAGGTGTAGTGTTGGGTTGCAACAATCTTGGGGCACCAATGATCTAACCAGAAATTAAGATTACCATTACCAAGATTCCAAAGATATTGTTGTTCAGCCAGGTTTCTGTTCTTAATCAAAGCTTTCCATAGTTTAGAGTCACCAATCCTGGGAGGGACCTGAGAGGGGTGGGTATGTTTACAATACTTCCCAAGAAGATATTGATCCCATCGAGAGTCCTGAGTTTTGAACTTGATCCACAGCTTACAAAGATTTACTTGGAGAATTTGACAGATCCCTCTGAGACCCAGGCCACCTGCCCAGGTAGGTTTAGCCAGTTTTTGCCAAGAAGTCCAATGGGTTTGATTTCTGTTACTTACCGAAAGGAAATGGTTGAAAGCTCTTTCAAATTGAATATGAGTACTCTTCTTCATGGTGGTCATCTGCATCACATAGGAGGGAAGGGTGGTAAGTATACTTTTTAGCAAGGTCAACCTTCCTCCATTTGATAGGTATATGTGAGTCCAATTTGATAGATAGGTGCTGATCTTTTGCTGGATCTCATCAAAATGGTTCTATTCGACTCTTCCAATATTGAGCTGCACTCCCAGATGTTTCATGGGTAGCTGAGTGATGGAAAAAACAGTGTAGGAAAGTGTCCATTGTTTCACTTCCTGTGAGATCTTATAGGGAAAAGGATCTGGCATTTGGAGGAGTCAAAACTCAGTCCAGACTGCTGCTGAAACAACTAGATACATTGGGAAATCTATTTGACAGCACTCTTGGAGGCGTTGGAGAAGATCATCACATCATCAACATAGATAAGGTGGGAGATGAGAATGTTGGATCTATGGTGGTATCTTGTATACTTGTGAGGGTTTTGAAGGTTGTTCAGCATATGGGAGAAATAGTCAATTGCTAGGATAAAAAGAGTTGGAGATAGGGGGCACCCTTGTTTAAGTCCCCTAGATGCAGTGAATGGTCTACAACTTGTACCATTAATGTGTATGGAATGGGAGTTGTTCATTAGACATCTTTGTATCATGGAGCAGAAACAAGCAGAAAAACCTCTAGTAGAAAGTACTTCAATGATGAAATCCCAACTGATGGTGTCATAAGCCTTTCTTATGTCCAATTTATATATCAGGTTTCCCCCCTACACTTCTTGTTCAAGTCAAGGAGCAACGCTTGAGCTAATAAAACGTTATCTGAAATGTTCCTCCCCTTCACAAAAGCAGATTGGTTCATACATGTGTTTTGCTTAGATGAGGTTGGAGTCTAGCCACTATGATCTTGCTGATGACCTTGCTTAAAACTGATGTGAGGCTGATGGGTCTAAAATGGTCCCAATTGGATTGCAAAGTGTTTTTAGGAATGAGAACAATGTTAGATGAGCTGAAATAGTGAGGAGGGTCTTTGCCCAAGAAAAAACAGTTAATTGCAGCATTGATGTCAGGGCTGATAATTGGCCGAGCCTTCTTGTAGAAGTCAGCTGTGAACCCATCTGGTCCAGCTGATTTAGAACTGTCAATATATATATATATATATATATATATATATATATATATATATATATATATATATATATCCTTTTTCTAAGCTTCAACAGTACTGCAACTCCAAGTGGGTAGGAAGTTAAGATCCTGGAGTTGGAACACCAATGGAAATATTTTCCAGGAAGTCTTCCAAGCTGAGAAGGAAGTTGTTGAATTAGAAACAGCTGTTGTTTCTGATGAAACAAACTATGGAACCTTTGTAACTGGCCAGGAAAAGCTTCTTACTCTTATAGATTGGCAAGATCAGTTCCTCAGATAGAAATCAGCCATCAGCAGATTCAAAGAGGGGGACATAAATACAAGATTCTACCATGCTTACATAAAATACAGGAGGAAATGTAATGCTATCCACTCTATAATGAATGTACATGGGAAGCTGCTGAGAGATGGAGAAGACATTACTAAGGATGCTCTTAGTTATTATAAAGAACACCTAACTCACACACCTTGTCACAGACCCCCCCATTGATGCTCATTTATTTAGTAAGGAGATGAATTACACCCAGCAACTTCTATTGGTTGACATTCCTTCTCAAGAGCAGATTTGGGGGGCACTTAACTCTATTGGCAGATCCAAAGCAGCTGGACCTAATGGTTTCACTTCTGAATTTTACAAGAAAGCTTGAAATATTTACAAAGAAGAGGTGTCCACGGCTATCCAAAGTTTCTTTCAGGGAATTGACCTCCCCCAATACTTCCATGCCTCCACCATTGTCCTTATCCCTAAGAATACTGTCACCAGGGACTGGAACCATTTTAGGTCGATTAGTTTTACCTCTGTTATTAGTAAGATTATTAGCAAAATACTGGTGGGGAGGCTACAACCACATCTGGACAAGCTCATAAATCAAAACCAATCAGCCTTTGTGAAAGGAAGATCTATATCAGACAATGTTCTCCTTACCCAAGAATTGCTATTGGACTTGGAAAAACCATGTAGGGGAGCTAATCTCATCTACAAGTTAGACATTAAGAAGGCTTATGACACAATTGAGTGGCAATTTATATTGGAGGTGCTCCAAGCCAGAGGTTTTTCTCAAGGTTCCTGTCACCTCATTAGCAGATGGCTACATCACAACCACCACTCCGTTCTCTTCAATGGTAATTGTTGGGGTGGATTTCAGGCCACCAGGGGTCTCAAACAAGGAGACCCCCTATCTCCTACAATCTTTATTTTGGTTATGGATTACTTTTCTAGGATGTTGGAAGCCCATGTAACACCTCACCATTAAGCCAGATACCATCATAAATCCAACATTGTTACATCCCACCTGATGTATACTGATGATATTATGTTGTTCTCCAGAGCCAGAAAACCTGCTGTTAAAAAGGTGCTGAATTGTATTAAACAATTCCAGCGAATTTATGGACTTCAAGTCAACCATGCAAAGTGTGTGTTGGTCTTCTCTAACCACATTGATGCCAATATTTTCCACTGGATTATTCAGACCACTGGTTTCTCTGAGGCTACCCTCCCCTTGAAATACTTTGGGGTGCCACTGATTAAAGGCAAAATCAAACAGGTTCAATTTGATGAGATCATTGGTAAGATCCAGACGCATCTCTCAAGCTGGGCACATTCTTTTTCGTCTAATGGGGAGAGAATCACTATCCTGAATAGTATTCTTACTACTTTCCCCTCTCACATCCTTCAAATGACATGTATGAAGAAAAGTATTAGAATCCAAATTGAAAGAATATTGAACAGGTTCTTATGGTCTGGCTAAAGGAAGCAGATGCATTGGGAAAGCTAGCAGAAGTTAGCTAAACCATATGGGGCTGGAGGGCTAGGTTTTAAAGGTCTGAAACATCTTCAGCAAGTCAATTTTTGTAACCTTTGGATCCACTTCAGGCAACAGAATTCTCTTTGGGCTCTATTCATGAATGGTAAATACTGTAAAGGGACTCACCCTTCCATGGTTCTGGTCAGACCCGGGGCATCCAGAATTTGGACACAAATGGTGAAGAATAAAGAGCTGGCTGATTCCTTGTACAAATAGGAGCTAGGGAGAGACGACATTTTATTCTGGCAGGACCATTGGTGCCCTGATGATATGCTTAATTATTTTCCCAATTTGGTCAGAAATCAGTTTCCCGTGGCTGACTGCTGGAAGGAAAATCAATGGGATATCCCTGCTTTTCAACTGTTGTTACAGGAGCAATCTATGATGCATGTTGTCAGAATTCCTTTTGATAGATCTCAGCCTCATAAAATTGTTTGGCAGGATAGAAAACATATCAGCCTTACCAAAGCTATTTATCAGAAAATTCACATCTGGAATCCAACAGATTGGGGAACAATGTTTTGGAATAAATTTCTCACCCCCTCTATGTCATTCCTGAATTGGAGCATCTTCCATAATTACCTTCCCACTGATGACATCCTTAAGCTTAAGGGTTTGAGAGGACCATACAAATTTTTACTTTGTGGGCAGCAAGCTGAATCTATACAGCATCTTTTCTTCTATTGCTATTTCTCACAGCAGGTGTGGACAAAACTTATTGGACTGCTCAACATAAACACTCTACTTTTTTATTGGCAGAACTTTTTCCACTGCTGTGCAGTCTTGCGAAAAATTAATCTGGGTATCATCCCTTTCATTATTGCATGGTTCATTTGGATGGACAGTAATGGAGTAAAATTTAATGACCAACCTAACAAAGTTACCACTATTGTGGGAAATTGCCACTCTTACATTGCTAAACTAATCAAATTCCAAAGGTTACCCAACATCTTCAAAGTTCCTCCCCATGACCTTCCCAAATATTCTAGGATTATCAAAATTATTTGGAATTCTCCTATTTTTTCCACAATTAAGGTCAACACTGACGGTGCTTTCTCTGATGAGTGAGCTGGCATTAGAGGAGTTTTCAGGAATCATCTTGGCAAATGTTTAAGTTATTTTCACTCTCTTGCTGAGGTGGCTGACCCCCTGGAAGCTGAGCTGGCTGCTGTTTACTATGCCATTCTCTTTGCTATCCTCAACAACTGGTTCTCTCTTACAGTTGAGGGGGGGTTCTATCATTTTCCTTCAATATATGAATGAAATTCTCCCCCCACCTTGGCACCACTCACTTTGGATACACAAAATCAAGGAACTTAGACAAAACTACCAAATACATTTCTCCTCCATTTTTAGAGAGGGGAACCGACTTGCTAACTGGTTAGCCAGAAATGCTCTCCTTTCACAGAATATTGTTGTCTCAACAACTCCCCCTCCTCCTCTACAATTCCTACTGGAGGCTTATGTATTGCAGGCCCCACATTTCAGAATTATTGGAGAGAACTGATTGGATCTTTTGGGTCTCTTGCCTGCCTCATTGATTGATGAACTTTGTCAAGATCTGACTTCATCACCACTGCTCTCATCACCTATTGATTTTCTCCTGTTGCTGGCTTCAAGGGCTTCCCCACCTCAGAATGGCATACCATGATCAGAACTGACCTTCCTGTGCTCTCCTTGCTACTGTTATTGATCTTTGGTCTGGACCTACTTGCTTCACCATCTGCTGCTACCTCAGAGCTTTACAATATCCTTAACTAATGTCTCAAGTATTGGGTATTACATGGTGTTTTGAGATTAGATTCCTTTTTTAGCTTTTCATTGGTATACTGTCTTACATGTAACTAGATTTTTTTTTAGTGTCTCAGCTTTTCTCTTTCTTTGGGTGGAGTTATATTGAGATTTGGGAACCCCATAGGACCTTAAACTTATATTTTGTTTTCTTGAGTACATGGGGATCCCCTTTCCCTTTTATTTTGTAACCCCCTCTTTTGATTAACATGTAGGGAGCCATGAGTTGCTCCTTCACCCAAAAAATATATATATATATATATATGTAAAGCTTCTGAATGTAGGCCAAACAGTTGGCAGCTATCAGCACATGGGAAGGAGTTCTCTCCTCAAACTTGGCCTGATTCCTACCCATCCAGACAAACCAAGCAACCAAGCAAGGGATGACCATGAGATCAACCTGATGCCAATCCTTTAGGCTAGGAATAAACTCTAACCAACTCAAAAGAAGTGTATAAACTTTCAGATTGCACAGCTGACCTGACCCGCAATAACGCAGTAATTTTAGCATCAAAAAGATGGCCAAAAACTTGACCTAATTTATATTATGAGGCTAGTGTATAAAATTAAAATGTGTAAAATTTTAGAAAATATTTTACCCACTAGGGGTACTACGCAAGTATACGTATCGTTTCAAGTAATATAGGGTTTTCTTTTATAACCCCAGTATCGATCCCACAGAGAAGCGAGGCAAGCAATCCTTTAGGCTAATTCCAGTCATTTTCTATAAAGCATAAATTTGGAATTTTTGTTAAAATGGACTTTTTTTAATAACTAATCCTAAAAAAGTTCTTAAATAATAAGATAACTTATGGATAAATTGGTTTGGAGAATTTTGAGATGTTAAAGACTACCTTTCTCTTGCAATTACAAAGATAATGTGTAGGAAAGAAATGCTTAAAATTTTATGTAGTAGTGCCAAATAAAAGCAATCATATTCTTTACCCTTTGGTCCAGGTGTAAAGAACATTGGCTAATCTATAGATCGGTTCAGGATGTTTTATTAGTAGAATGAGTTAATCTAGGCTCACACTACTGGATGTCCAAGGGTGGCTATGATCGGCCCTACCAGTGACCCATTCCCTTTTTATAGACCAAATTATTAGAATTTAATCTGTCACTCTAAAAACTAATCAATTCTCCCAATTTATTTGCATTTCACCATGAATAACCCGCATATAGCCTCCGATTACCCAAGGATTCATGTGATATCTACTAGTTAAGAACTCATCTCCGGATAACTATTAGAATTCTTCAACGGGTTTTAACAATACAAGTGATCAATTTCTAAAGTAAATGAAGATCCGGTATGAATATCATCACCATAATTTAATAAGAGAATATCTAAGCAAATCTTAATTCCTAAACATGCATCTATTTCATTACAAATTAAAAGTGAATGAAAATAATGGCATAAGAAGTAAAAGACTTGATAGAATTGTGTAATAAATGAAGTTCCAACAAGGAACTTATTTCATTGGTATTCTATTATATTTACGCAATTATTTGTCACTTAGAAACATTTAATAGATAATTTCATCATAAAAATAATTTTCCTACACATGCCACTACTTCATATTAAAAGAAAGAGTAAAAAAAATCACTTACCAAGCATGGATAAATTACGACAAAAAATTCGGTTTAAAATAAAAAAAATCTACTTGAAAGAGATTACAACAATTATAAGAGAATGAAGAACACAATATTTAGCTTTTTCCCTCTGAAGGAAAGAAGAAGATCTCTCCACTAAAGTCTCCCACCGAGCCATACGCCGCTCGTACATCCCATACATAAATATCTCAAAATCCCTCACCACTCTCTCCATAAGATTTAGAAAGCTACATCTTTATGACTCTAAAATGACTAAACTGACAAAGGGAAAAGAAAGAGAGGGTTAGAGAGAGATAGATAGAGAGAGAGAGACAAGAGAGAGGCAAGAGAGAGAGAGAGGCAAGCGAGGCCAAAAAAAGAGTCACCCCCTTGCTGTAGAATTGGTCCCTATTTATAGAGCTTTGAAAATGACAAGGGGTTGCTTTAGGCACCTCTTCAAAATTCAGTCGTGATACATTAAATCTTCTAGAAACAATTCGGGCGCCTAGGTGCCAGACTCCGTGCCCAAAATAGTCTCACCCCTTCACTTTGGTTCGCACCTCTTCGTGATTTAAACCACTCCAATGTGTCTAGATTCATTGTATCACATGTCCTATATATTAGGAATAATTTCCAGACTTCTAGAAGGTCTAGAAACTACTTAACACCGACAAAATAACTCCCAAAGTCATCAAAAATCCGTCCAATAACTGTTTCTGGATGATTCTAGAGCCTAAGCCTTGATTCTGGTACCTAGGCGCCATTTTCTCTTCGTCATTGGTGCCTGGGCACCGGGTTTGGCACCTAGCCGCCACCCTGTGCACAGCTTCACTATTTTGCTTCGTTTGGCTCCATTTCAACTCTGTTTCAACCCATTTCAGTTGCATTGCATTCTTAACATCTTCACCTACAAGATAGACATAAAAACAACCTTTCTCAAAAGTATAATTTCATTCAAAAATATGTGAGAAATATAAAAGATATTAAGCATAGAAAGACATATCAATATGTGCTAAATTAGAATTTTCTTTCTTGCTTATTTTAGCTCAAAATTGCATAGTTTTTGCTTGATTTTCTCTAAAATCATATTTTTATACTTGAAGATAAAAATATGCAAAATACCTTCCTTTAAAGTGTAATATCATTAAAAAAAAGTTCATAAAGTGGGCATGAAATGAACACTAAAAATAGGAAATTTTTAAGTGGATCAACAACAGCTCCATCCACACCTTCTGAGAGAATTGGCAAGTAAAGAACAAATGGTCAAGTGATTCTTCCATGTAATGACAAAGAAGATAGACTGAAGGCCCTCTCAAACCCTTCATCTTTAAGATATCATCAGTTGGCAGCAATTTATGCCTTATTCTCCAGCAGAAAAATGACATGGATGGTGTCAGCAACTTTCCTCAAAATTCATCACCCCATTGAATATCCTCCCAACTGAAGTATTTGGGGTAAATGAATGCAGTAAGTTTTTGAGAGTGCTTATTCTTGTTAATCAGCCTGTCCTTATATGTAGGGTTGAGGGTAGATTTTTTAATCTGTTGTTATTGCTCATTGTTCAGTATTTGATTAAGGGCCTGGTAATTCCAATGATCTTCCAGCCAAAAATCTTTAACACAACTATTTAATGAGAAGTTAGTATTGGTGAGAGAAAGTTTATCTCCAACATAGCACCATTGATCCAACCAGAAGTTAATATTCCTTTCACCCAGCTCCCAGATGAAAAGCATTTCAGCCTTCTCCCTGATTTTCAAAAGTTTAATCCATAGCCTGGAATCTCCCAGTTTGGGTTGAACCACTGTTGGATGCTCCTGCTTGCAATATTTGCCTTTAATAAACTTAGCTCAGAGATTGTATTGAGCCCTAAATCTAATCTAAATCTTACATAGATTGGTAAAACTCATGTGTTCAAAGCTTTTGAAACCAGGCCCCCCAGACTGTAGAGGTTTGCACAGTTTTTGCCAAGGCATACAATGGATTTGTTTATGTTGACCTACTCATAAGAATTTGTTAAACATTCTTCCAAGAGATTGTTGAGTGCTTTTCTTCATAGAAAACATTTTCATGGCATATGATGGTAAAGCCAGAAGAAAGCTTTCTAATAAGGTAATTCTGTCAGCATAAGATAGCAAGGAGTTAGACCAGTTATGGATTTGAGCTTTGATTTTCTCCATTACATCTTGAAATTGAGTTTGCTTAGTTCTGCCCTTTAGAATTTGAACTCCCAGATAGCTGATGGGAAGATGGGATAACCTGAAACCAGTGTAATTAGCAATCCATGTCTTCACAGGGGGACTAACATGAGAGCTGGCAAGAAATTGGCATTTTTGAAGATTGAGATCTAAACCGTAAATTGAGCTAAAGTGCTCGTGAACTTCGATAACTCCCTTAACAACTGCTTCCGGAAGCTCTAGAGAAGATAATAATGTCATCTGCATAAGATAAGTGACTAATCATCAAGTTGGATCTGTGGTGGTATTGAAGCTGGGGGGAGTTTAGCATGAGATCATCAAGGAGTCTAGAAAGATAGTCAAACACCATAATGAAGAGGGTAGGGGAGAGGGGATCTCCCTTCTTAATCCCTCTAGTGGCACTGAAAAAGTGACAACTTTTTCCATTAACCAAAACAGAATGAGCAATACATTGCAGCCACCTCCTAATTTGATGCACAAAGTCAGGAGAAAAGCCTCTATCAGATAGACAAGTGAGAATAAAATCCCAGCTAATAGTGTCATAAGCTTTCTTTATGTCTAACTTTAAAATCATATTATGACCTCTACACTCCCTATCCAAGTCTAGTAGCAACTCCTGAGTAAGCTAAATATTATCAGAAATGCTCCTCCCCTTCACAAATGCTGCCTAGTAAGTAATAATCAGAAAATTCAGATGGGCCTGTAATCTGGTGACTAGAATTTTGCTTAGAAGATTGGACATTACTGATGTTAAGCTTATGGGTCTGAAATTACCCCAGAAATGTCTTAACTTGTTCTTAGGGATAAGGACAATGGTGGAAGAATTAAAATACTTTGGTGGATCCAGCCCTTGAAAGAAAGCCTGCAGTGCTTGTACCACATCCTTGCCAATGATAGACCAACCCTTTTTATAGAAAGAAGCTGTGAACCCATCAGATCCAGTAGCTTTATTTCCATCAATGGAATCTAAAGCAATTTTAATTACAGCTTCCAAAGGAATCTAAGTTAATTGGAGTCCATGCACGTGATCGATATTATCTTGAAATAACAGAAAGTTCATTGGTGTGGGTTGGATAGGAACATGAGTAAAGAGCTCTTGAAAGTTATGATAGCATCCTTAGCAATGGCATCAGCTTCCATTAATTTGCACCCATTAGCTTTAGTAATAGAGAGAATCATATTGCATTTCTTTTTCAAATTAGTTAAGTCATGGAAGTATTTGGTGTTCCTATCTCCTGCAATGAATTTAGAGGAAGCAACTTTCTGTTGAAAAAAGGCTTCCTGGTATTTAATTTGTGCCAAAAGTTCATCATGTGCCAATTGCAGATCCCCCTCATACCTGTTCCCCCTTAACAAATCAGCTTCCAGCTGATAGACTTTCTCTTCTGCTTTGCAAATGTTGTCATTGAGATTTCCAAATTTTGCTCAATTCCATTGAGTGAAGTGGTTAGCAGTAATCTTGTGTAAAGTCCAATGGTTGCCTCATGGAGATTACCCCATCAGAGGCTTCCAGCAATTCTCCAATTTAGTCAGGAAGTTAGGGTGGAGTAGCCACATGTTCAGAAATCTAAAGCTTCCCCCCTCCCCCCTTCCACATTCCTTATAGAGCAAAGAATGGGTCTATGATTAGATCCAGCCATAGATAAGTGAGTAATGTTGGTATAAGGAAAAGTCTGAAGCCAAAGAGAATTCCCTAGCATCTTATCCAACCTTCCCCAAGTCTTACCTCTCCTCCAAGTGAAGGAAGGTCCCTGGAAACCCAAATCAAACTATGCAGCATCAGTTATGAATTGGTTGAAGGAGTTCATATAAGAGGCTGAAGGAGGACTGCCTCCTCTTTTCTCAGAAGCAGTGGTGAGGCAGTTAAAGTCTCCCCCTAGTATCCACAAGGAGTTCACCTGCTGGCCAATGTGCAACAAATCATTCCATAACAGTTGTTGTTGCCTATAATTTCTGCTTGCATAAATAAAAGTTGCAAACCCAATTTGATTACCAATTGAGCATTACAAGTGAGTAAATTGATTATGATCAATCAGCACAGACCAATTCATCTCTTTTCTAGTAAACACCAAAATTTTATTGGAGACATTAATATGATAAGAGAAGTTAGTAAAGGATTTGGGGATAATATTTGTGTTCTTTTTAACCATGAGCTCCAAAATGGCAAAGCACCACAGATTATGAAAATGTATCAGTTGTTTAATTCTACTAAGAGATGAGGGATGAGCTATCCCCCTTATATTTCAAAACATAAAATTATCATTGAGAAAGGTGCTTTCCTTTCCCCCTTGTTTTATGGAGAGCTGGGGGATCACCAGAATGCTGCAGATCTAACAGTCCTTGTAATTCATTCTTCTTCCTCCTCCATTTGTTGTTTTTCTGAGTTTGTCATTCATTAGTGAGACCTGTTGCCACCATGCCTATATTGGCCTTTGTGAAATCTGGCTCATCTTCAGATTCTTTATTAGCCATTTTCTGAGCCAGTGGGCTAGTGAAAGCAGGAGATCTCTCTATTTGTAGCTCCTGTTCATCATCTGACTGAACCAATTCAGAATAAGGTAAATTTGTAGCCAACTCTTCAACAAGAACAGGATTTAAATTGTCCCCATTTTTCTAAATTTCAACAGGAACAGGATTTAAATTGTCCCCATTTTTCAACATTAATTCAGAAACTTCCTGCACCTCAGCAGATGCATTAGTGTCTGGCATAGACATATCAGTGGCAGGTCCACCTGTCTAAGATGGATCAACCTGCCCCACAACAGTATTAATGCCCCCTGTCCCTGTCTCTTTGATAATCCTAGTAGTTCTCTTTCTAGTGGGTGGGTGTAATCTGTAGCATTTATCTTTTATATGCCCAAACATTCTACAATGTTGACAATACAAGGGCTTGAACTTCACTTCTGTCTCCTGCTAGAAGCCCTCCTTAGGGAAGTCCTCATCTGTTCTAACCTAGATATTTTTGACATCAGGGAGGGTAATGTCCCTCTCCACTAACACCCTAGCTGTTGCAGGCCTGGCCATATCAAAAGTGTGGGTGTCAGTCTTGAGGGGGGTGCCCAAAGCCTGGCTAATATTATATAAAGCATTTTGATGATGCAGCTGTATTGGCAAATCAGGAAACTTAAACCACATTGGTATGATAAGGGGCTCTTTTAAAGGAACAAATTCAGGTGTCCATTTAATTATCTTCATATATGTTCCATCTATTAACACTGATTGTTTACCAAATAACCTGGCATAGTCCTCCTCATTGGACATATGAGAAAATGACTCCCATCAAGTATTCCTAGCTTCCAAGACCCCACCAAATTGAGTTCATCAAAAAATTTTCTCACATAATCCATTTTAGGATGTCCCATTTTGAATTTCCCAATTAAGCTGAATTTAATAGCATATGAAAGTGTCTTCATGTCTTGCTGGGAGAAAAGGACAGCTGGTTCTCCTTCCTTAGTTCCCACAGGTTTAATAAAAGGGCTGCAGCCCTTTCCTGCAGCTATATCATGCAAAGCCTGGGGGAACACCAGGTGATCATAATTCTTGCAAAGAGTTACTCCACTACCTACCACACCAGCATATTTGGCCTTGTCCCACATAGCATTAGTGTTGGAATCAATAGGAAATTTATGAGCCATGGATATGGCAGCTCACCTAGAAAGACTAGGGAAACCAATCTTCACACCAGACCAGTCAGAGAAAGCCAATCACAAAGCCAGAAAAGAAACAAAAGCACAGCTGAAGAAGAATAAGCAGCCACCCAGTACAAGGACCAAAACCACTACAGCTCCACCAGCTAATGGAACAGTAGCCAAATTTGAAAAACAGGAGCCTGGGAAGACCAAGACAAGTCCAACCACCCCCAAAACAAGACACAACAGCAAAAGAGGAGAGAAAACTAACCTTCCACCAACCTGTTCTGATCAACAACCCTGTCCAAGGCCCAACCACCAGCTAGAAACTCCATCAAAACCCTAGCATAGCTTCGCTATCCTCAGCCGCCAAACCCATCCTGCATATATATATATATGCTGATGAAGAATCCTTAGACCACCTTTTCTTTACCTGCACCTTTTCTCAAAATGTCTGGCATATCCTACTGCAAGCTCTACATGTTAATACTCTCCTCCTCAGTTGGCAATCCTTTGTTGTTTGCTAGGCTGATTGGGCTAATGCTAAGCTTGATGCCATTCCTTGCATAGTCTCTTGGTTCATTTGGATGGCTAGAAACAATGCCAGATTTCATGCCCAAACCCCCTTATATATACTTTTACAGTTTATATATATAACAGTATACCCTTTCCTTCTTGAGTGAAATTTTTGTATGTGAGAATCCTTCTTTTTCTCAACACCATGTAATCCTCCATATCAACATGTAAGGAGCTATACTTGCTCTTTTTTGTTATATATATATATATATATATATATATATATATATAAAAGGAAGGGCAAGGAGGCCCCTACATGTTGAAAAAACAAAAAATAGGTACAAAAATAGGTAGAAGGGCTTACAGAACTAACAAAAACAAAAGCTAATGGCAGCCCCTACCAAGACAAAACCACCAGGAGAGGGTAACACAAAGGTGAAACAAGGTCAAACAGAGTACAAGTGACAAAACTGAACAAAAAGAGGAGCTAAGACAAGACCATGCAGCAAGGCAAAGTTAGTTATTCAGCCTGAGATGAGGGATAGTCAGCAGATCTCCAGCAATTAGTTGTCTGAGCATTGGAGATGGAGTGGTGGAAAGAGCAAGGTTGGAGGTGAGAACTCCCATATTAGCAATCCAATCGACCGGCTTGTTCCCCTCCCCGAAAATGAACTCGAAACTGAACTTGCACCTTAATAGTGAGAATTTTGATCTTATGAGCCCGTAAATTAGTCTGTCCGATTGATGGCATGCTCGTTATGTGTAGCATATGTTGAAACAAGAGTTATCGGATCCATAGAGTCACATTCCATAATGAGGGGAGACCAGCTTGGGGTGGACGACCACCTTTAATGCCCAATAGACAGCTTGAAGTTCAAAGCATCTAATGCATCACAAGCAACAATAGGGGCCATAAAATAGAGTAAACATTTACCCTTGTGATTTCGAATATGCCTCCAATGCCACCCCGAGCAAGTTTGTAGCAGCCATCGTTGTTGACCTTGATCCAGCTTTGGGTCTGGGGAAACCAAGCTTCTTTAGTGATCCCGAGGGAGGCAGTTTTAGGAAAGGAGTTTTGGGAGCAAATATTGGGGAAGTTTTTAAGTTTGGTTAGCTTAAGCACATAGGCTAAACAATAGCTAGTAACAGTTTTAGCATCTTGAGGGATGTTATCAAAAGTAGTCTTGTTTCTAGCCATCCAAATGAACCATGCAATGAGTAGAGGGATAGCAGTAATCCCAGCTTTCTGCCAATCTTGCCAGCAAGTAACCAGATGATTCCACTGCAACTGTATAGTATTTAAATTAGTGTGCTGGAGGAACTGAGTCTAAACCTGCTGGGAGAAACTGCAAGCATAGAACAGGTGGTTGATTGATTCTTCCTCCAAATGACATAACTCGCAGACAAGAAGGGCCTCTCAATCCCTTGAGTTTAAGGATATCATCAGTGGGAAGGAGGTTCCTGAACAGTCTCCAACAGAAAAATGCCATAGAGGGGGATAAGAACTTGTTCCAGCAGATCTCACCCCAGGGTACACTCTCCCATTGTACAAGTCTATCATAAATCTCCTTAGAGAAACTTTGGTTTTTGTTAGTTCTATAAATAGTGTCATGCTTGGATCTGTCAAATGGTATGGTGTTAACCTTGTTAGCTGAGGAAACAGTGAGGATGGAGTGGAGGAAAGGGATAGACCAGTGGTCCTCCTCCCAGCAATCAGCAACCAAGAGGTTAAAGTCTCTAGCAGGATTGTGTGGTTGGAGCCAGTCATGGGGACACCAATGGTCCAACCAAAAGTTGATCTTTCCTTTGCCTAGCTGCCATAAATATAGGTTCTCGCCTTCCCGCTTAATTTTCAACATGGCTTTCCGTATTCTAGAATCACCCAGTCAAGCAGTAGCCAATGAGGGGTGAATGTGTCTGCAGTATTTACCATTAAGATATAAAGCCCAAAGAGAGGTTTGAGCCCTGAAATTAATCCAAAGTTTGTAATGGTTAATTTTGAGAAGATGACTTAGACACTTGAAGCCTAATCCCCCAGCCCACAGTGGTTTAGCCAGTTTCCTCTAAGCAGCCCAATGAATCTTCTTGCCTGTACCAGCCCATAAAAAGTGGTTGAAAGCTGTTTCCAACTGGGTTTGGGTGCTCTTTTTCATAGTAGTCATTTGCATGAGGTAATTTGGTAAAGTTGTTAGGATGCTTTTAAGCAAGGTAATCCTCCCTCCAGTAGATAGGTATAGGTGAGTCCAGTTTGATAAGTAGTTACAAATCCTTTATTGGACCTCATCAAAATGGTTTTGCTTGCTTCTGCCAGTGCTTAGATGGACCCCAAGGTACTTGATAGGAAGGTTGGTGCTGGAGAACCCCGTGTGATTTAGAATCCAAGTGTTTTGCTTCTCGGGACACCCTTTTGGAAAAAAGGATCCGGCATTTAGCTCTATTAAACTTTAGCCCGGATTGATTTTGAAACATTTGGATGCAGTTTTGAATATATTTAATGACCTTCTTGGATGCATTGAGAAAATCATGAGGTCATCTCGCATAAATCGGATGAGAAATAATGATATTTGAACCGTGGTGAAAATTTACCAGGGGGTGATGCTTGTATACTTGGTTGATCATGAAGAAAAATAATCCATTGCAATAATAAAGAGAGTTGGGGAGAGGGGGTCCCCTTGCTTCGGACCCCGGTAGCAGTGAAGGGTCCCCATACTGAACCATTAATCAGAATGGAATGGGAGTTATTGTGAAGCCATCTATGGATCTGGTTGCAAAAGCTGGGGTTGAAACCTTTGGCTGCTAACACATCCAAAATTAAATCCCAATTGATTTTGTCATAAGCCTTTTGGATATCAAGCTTGTAGATTAAGTTTCCCCCCCTGCATTTCTTGTTGATGTCCAATAACATTTCATGAGCTAACAGAACATTATCAGAAATAGATCTACCTTTAATGAAGGTTTAATAATTCCAATTTTATTATTCTTCCAAATTTAATCAATTATTTAATTAATGTTTAATTATTTTAAATTGCTTAATGGATTTCTACCCTTTAATTATTTAAATTTCAATCATCCAAATCAGATTAGGATCAAATATTTTACTTGTTAATTTTTTTTTATTAAACCTAAAGTTTTAATTAAGGATTAAAATTTTAATTACCACTTTACCCTTTAAGCTTAATAATTTCATAACTCACTAAATTGAGCTTAAATAAACTTGAAATTTTTATGTGACTTCACTCATATGTCAATAAAGACATGAGAGGAGAAAATGTGATTTTTCTGTATTTAATTTATTTATATAATTATTTTTGGTAGAAAATAGAGATTTCCAAGGAAAATTTAATAACATGACCAAGGGAAAGTTTCTGTCCTTAAGAAAATTAGGGGACATTCCTAATGACCAGAGGACCACTTGGACCAATTTTTTTGATTTTTTGAATTATATCATTTTTATTATAATTATTTTATGTTTTGGAGTGTTAATTAATTTAAAAATAAAATAAATGTTGAAAAATGAATTTTATATTTTTTAAAAATCTCTCTGATATCAAGGAAATCAGAGAATCAATTTTTGCAATTTTCTGATTTTTTTATGATTTATAATAATTATTTTAGTGAAAATGCTAGAAAAATTCATTTTTTTTAATTTTAAAATTACCCTAGGGCTTTAAAATTTAATATCTCATTAAATAGACCTAAGAAAAATGTGGGGTTTGTTCCTAAGTGATTAAAATTCAAAATGTGACATTTTGGTGAATTTTATTATTTTTGTGATTTTTATTATTTTTTAATTATTAAAAATATTAAAATAACATTAAAAATCAACTTTTTTAGAAAATTGAAATTTTAATTTTCTTAAATTCCCCTAATATCAGAGAGGCTCCAAAACTAATTTGGTGAATTTTTGAAAGATATTTTGAAAGTTATGAATTTTTAAAGTTCAAATTGACTAAATGGCTTAATCAACCCATTTAGTAGGGCTAACCAAGTCCAATTGACCTCAAATTTTTATGGTGGGTTCCTCTGATCCTAAAGGTCAGTGGAGAATTGATTTCAAGTCAATTTGATGTATGGTTAGCTCTAATTATTTAGGGATCCATTTTGGGTGTTTAAGCCAATTAGGGTTGTTTTAAATGAACTAACTCAAAACCAATTTTTCCTAGGGTCCTCTGGCCATAAGGAACATCACCAAATTTTCCTAGAATTTATTTCACAACATGATATTTATTGGAATTAAAAATACTCAAAACAGTAACATGAATTTGAAAAATCAATAACTTTTCATAGGGATGGCCTCTGACTTTGGAAAATTCGAGGAATGTTCCTAAATTCGGAGGCTTCAAAAGCCCTATGGTCTCATGTCATGGTGAATTGTATACATGCATGGAGAATTAAAAATATGCAGAGAGTAAATAAATTATTAAAAATAAAATACTTGATGAAACTAAATGATTTCTTTTCCACATTATTCTCCTCCGTTCACTGAGCAAGAGGGTATTTTTATTTTATTTTTATTATTTTCCTACACAAAGTTATGAATTTTCCAAGTTTAGGGAATTAAATAAATAGAAAATATCCCTAATTTTCTATTTATCCGAGTCGACGCCGCGTCATCCTCGGCATCTCCGAACGCACACGCGTCGCGCTCCCATTCGACGCCGCCGCTTGAGTCAGCAGCCCGGGCCCCGCGGTTCACGTACCATCTCCTGGTCCGACGCCATCTGAGCCGTCCGTCCACGCGTGTATTGAATGGACGGCATCCGTTCATCGTCCCCGAGCGTCCTCACCCGAGAGCCGTCCACATTAAATCCCTAATATCTCACTCGATACTCGATGGATTTTCGTGTTCTTATGCTCTATGGATTTGTCTTGAGAAGACGAACACATCCATTTGATTTATGTGGGATGAAATTTACGCAATAAAAATGGAGAATGTTCAGAAGCTCGGGAAGAAGAGTGATGACATACCTTTGCTCAGAGAACTGTGGCTTCGATCTGAGGGTTGTTGCACCTTCGATTGGATCCCAGCAAGCTCCAGATGAAGTCTCCCGGTCCGGTGAATTGCCTAGGTAAGATTTCGACCACGCCCGATCACAAAGCTTGGAGGCCGGAGCAACCGGGTGGCCCGGAGATGGGGCTTTTGCTGGTGGACACCTTCCCTCGATCCGGTGAAGATGTAGAACCAATCAATTTGGGGATTGGCTCACTGTGGAGAAGTGTCCTGGTTTTGGGCTTGGATTTCAACTCTGAAATCGAGCTCGCAGAGAAGAAATGGTCGGGGGATTTCGGTGGGGATCAAGTGCTCTGTGTATGGGGAGTAGTCCGGAACAATTTTGGCGTAGTTTCCTTAAGGTTTGTTTCAGCACCTCTCATGGCCAAGAGGGGTGGTGTTTAAATAGAGAGAGGGTGGAGGGCCTCCCGGGGAGAGTTAGGGCTTGGGATCAGCTGCTCTTGGCAAGAGAAGAACAGCTACAATGGCCACTAGGGATGGGGCAGCTCAGCAAGGGATAATTCCAAAGTTGGCTCACATGTGAGCTCTCGGTCAAGGGGGTTTTCCGGCGGCCTGGTGGCCGGCCGGCCAGGCATGGGTCACCCTCAAGGTCAGGTGGGTCAGGGCTGGGACTTGGTGCAAGCAATTAGCAATTGCCATGTGTAAAGAGCTTGGATTTAAATGGAATGGGGGGAAGACCATTTTGGGTTCAAATGAGACAACCCATGATTTTGGGCTAGGTTCACCACCCAAGGCCTGGTCTTGGGCTGAAAAGGATCACTTGGGACAGCCAAGAGAGAATGGTGTGGTCTCCATCCATGATGAGGTGGCTAAGCATGGTTTAGTGTGTGACATGCTTAAGGTAAAAAAGGGTTTAAGAAGGATTAGGAAAGGGGGCCCTCCTTTTGCCATTAATGGCTTGATCACATGTCAAGCCTTCCATGGCTTCATGTGGCTTGTCCATGGCTTGCATGGCTCACCTTTGGCTTGGGAAAAGTGGAGTCAATTTCATGGAAATAGATTTTAGGAATTTTTGGTAATTTGATGGAAATTTGTATGAAACTTGATTTGGAATGATTTGATGATGAATTTAGGACTTAGGGAATGGCTTTTATTAAGTGGATGGCAAGTGGAGATGTCATGTGGGCTTTAGGGTAGATTTTGGGCTTTTTGAAATGGTTTTAGATGGGCTTTTAAGATGGTTTAGGAAAGTGGGCTTTTGAATTTTAAAATGGATTTTGGGATGAAATTTTGGTAAAGGCTTGGGCCAAATAATTGTTGGGTTTAGCTCATGGATATGTCATGAGTGACTTGAAGCAAATTGGGGGTGATTTGGGTTTGAATTGGGTTGAATTTGGGTTCTTTTGGTGAATGGGCCAATATAGGTCCAAGTGGGCCAAGTTGGGTCAATGTTGGGCTAGGGTTGAAATTGATGTAAAATTAATGTTGACAAATGATTATGGGAGTGTTTCAAAGAGGTTTTGACTTTGATTGGGCTTTGATTTTGGGGTTTGGGCTCATTTGGGTTAGGTTTGGGTTTAGGTCAAAATTGGGCCTTTTAGCTTTGGATTGAATTTGAATGGGGTTTGGGTCCAAATTTTGGGCAAATCATGTTAGTGTTTTGCTTGTGGGGATGCTAAGGAAGATTTAGAAAATATTTGGGGTTAATTGGAGTTGAATTGGGTGAGTTTGGGTTAGGTTTGGGTCATGGGTCCAAATTGGGCTTTAAGGCCAAAAGTGAAATGGGATCCAAATGTCAATCAAATTGGACTTGGATTTGGTCTAGATTGGTGTTGGAAATGTTGAATTGAAGTTTAGAATTGAATTGGACCAGAATTTGGGTCAATTGGATAGGTTTGGTTTGACATTGGGTTCACTTTGGGTTAAAATGGGTCCAATTGGGGGTTTTGACAAAAGTAGTGTAAATTGACAAAATTGGCCCATGGTGTAGTTGAACAAAATGAAATTGGGAATATTTGGGATTTTTTGGAATTTTCTGGGAATTTTCTGAATTTTTGGGATTTTGGGTTAAGAGGGGTATTTTGGGTATTTGGAGGGTATTGGGAGGTATTTTTGGAATTTTTGGTATTTTTGGGTATGGATGATCAATTTGAGTGATGTGGAAATGTTTGGGATTGATTTTGGGGAATTTTGGGTAATTTAGGTTATTTGGAAAAATTTGGGTATTTTCAAGGGCTTTGGGTAAGTTAGGCGGGTGTAGGGTCCCGGGGGGTCAAAAATTGAAAATTTGGAAAATTAAAGATTGGGTAAATTTGAGTGGAATGAAATCATTTTGGTTGAGCCATGAAGCCACATCAAGCCCACATGAGCCATGAAGGGACTCATTTGAGGCATTCACTATGTTGTTCCTAACCCTCTTGCACCAAGGGCTTAGGGGTAAGGACCATCCATGTGAATCACCTACATGAGTCGGAAGGTCAAGTTGGGTATGGGTGTGGTTCTAGGAGGTGTGTGAAAGTGTAGTGTATAGGTGTAGTGTGTGTGTAAGTCAGCCCTTCACCAGACCAGACCACCCAGGGCAGTCCTAAGGCCAAAAAGTCCTATAGGAACTTATCCTTTAAACTTCCACATTTGATTTCAACCCTCTAGGTTATTAGGGGTCTACAGTCAAGTTTGTGGAGTTTGCAGGGAGTTAAGAAGTGGTTTGAAATTCTAGAAGGTGGATCCCAATTCTAGTCCTCTAAGATAGTCAAAGGAAAAGCCTAAGGCTAGATCCTCAGTACTAAGAAGAAGAAGAGAAGACCTCATCAAAAATGAGGTCAACAAATGGACCCCCAATAGGTGTGGTGAGCTGACGGAGCACACCGCGCGTATTGGTGTTGACCGAAGCGATCAGCAAAACCAACACAGATGTCTAAGTGACAAACTTAGGACGAAGTAGAAGAGTTTCCGTTGGGGAGTGTCAAGCATATCTCTGAAACTGGAGATTCCTGAACTCTCGCTGGGGAAAGGAAAAGGAGGTGAATTTCAAATCACATGATCTGGGGAAATTTCAATTTAGATTTTATTTTGTTTCAATTTAAGTTCCGATGTGTGAGTTTAGATTTCAATTTGGAGTTTCAATTTAGTTTGAAGTTTGTCAAAATTAATTTGAAGGGATTTGATTGGAATTTTGTGGTTTTAGATGTAACCTCTTCAACCTCAAAAGAAAATTGAATCGATTGGATTGAATCATTACAATGAGAGATCTCAGAGTAATGCGGTATTGGATGTAAAATCCTTAACCTCAAGAGTTTGATTTTGATGTATTTCATTGCAATAGGGAAAGAATCCTAAACAATGCAGTCTCGGATGTAAAATCCTCAACCCCAAAAGTTTGATTTGGATGTATTTCATCGCAATAGGGAAAGAATCCTAAAGCAATGCAGTCTCGGATGTAAAATCCTCAACCCCAAAAGTTTGAATTGGATGTATTTCATCGCAATAGGGAAAGAATCCTAAAGCAATGCAGTCTCGGATGTAAAATCCTCAACCCCAAGAATTTGATTTTGATGTATTTCATTGCAATAGAGAAAGAATCCTAAAGCAATGCAGTCTCGGATGTAAAATCCTCAACCCCAAGAATTTGATTTTGTTGTATTTCATTGCAATAGGGAAATAATCCTAAAGCAATGCAGTCTCGGATGTAAAATCCTCAACCCCAAAAGTTTGAATTGGATGTATTTCATCGCAATAGGGAAAGAATCCTAAAGCAATGCAGTCTCGGATGTAAAATCCTCAACTCCAAAAAGTTTGAATTTGATGTATTTCATTGCGATAGGGAAAAGATCCTAAAGCAATGCAGTCTCGGATGTAAAATCCTCAACTCCAAAAAGTTTGAATTTGATGTATTTCATTGCGATAGGAAAAGATCCTAAAGCAATGCAGTCTCGGATGTAAAATCCTCAACTCCAAAAAGTTTGAATTTGATGTATTTCATTGCGATAGGGAAAAGATCCTAAAGCAATGCAGTCTCGGATGTAAAATCCTCAACTCCAAAAAGTTTGAATTTGATGTATTTCATTGCGATAGGGAAAAGATCCTAAAGCAATGCAGTCTCGGATGTAAAATCCTCAACTCCAAAAAGTTTGAATTTGATGTATTTCATTGCGATAGGGAAAAGATTCTAGAGCAATGCAGTCTCGGATGTTAAAATCCTCAACTCCAAAAAGTTTGAATTGGATGTATTTGATCTTGTAAAGATCCGTAGTGTTGATTTGAAAAGTGTGGAATTTTGGTGTTTCGAGAATTTCATAAAAGTTGTAAAAGACTTTCATGGAAAGAAATAGATTAGGAGGGAATATGTAGATGTTACATACCCCGTTCAAAAGAGTTGATCGGAAGTTGCCTGCTTTGGATTGGATATAATTCCTCGCCATCGATTCGATCCGTGTCAATGGAATCAACCGCTTCCATCCCGGACAAAGGGGAAGAGTAGAACGGATTGGATTTCGGATTTGGAAGATTGAAGTTGAAATCGATTGAAATTTGATTTGAAATTTGATTTGAAATTTGATTTGAAATTTGGAAAGCTTGAATTCGAAATTTGATTTAGATTTGATTTGAAATTTGGAAGATCAAATTTGAAATTTGATCGAGATTGGATTTGAAATTTGATTGAGAATTTGATTTGAGATTTGAGTTGATTGAATTTGAAATTTGGAAGGATGAGTTTGAATTCGATTGAAATTTGATTTAAGATTCGATTTGAAATTTATGTTCATTTTGTTTGTCTTTCAATGATTCAAATTTTATTTTATCGTTTATTTAATGTTCATGTGAATTTGGTGTTCTTCATTTTTAGATTTTTAAGGAAAGTTTTCTTTTATTCTCTTTTTTAATTTCTTTTATGTTCTTTGTTCGAAGTTCATTTAACTTTAATGGAGTTTCCACGTCAATTTGCACAAAAGAGGTAAAGGCGAAAAATGTGACATGGTCACTTTCATTCCAATCATGTCGAAGATACATCATACAACTTGATCTGGCATATATTTCATACAATCCATGTAGACTCAAAACGGACTATGTATGATCTTCGTCGATCCATCAAAAGAAGCATGTGTCAAAAATCCATGTCCGAATAAGTGGGGTACATGGTTAATAACATCACCTTCCAAGCCATCCTTGGCAAGGATGCCGGCTGGATGTACGTTGGAGGTGTGATATCTCCCATGTAACTCACGACTCGTAAGGCCGAGGCTCTCTAGCTCCGGTCCGGTCGGAAATGGTAAGGTGTCTTCATTTCGTCCATCCTTCCGAAAGTAACCGAGATCCGCTTCACCGGTATTCCCGGTATGCAATGCTTAGCGATATCCGCTCTCGTTGCCCTTCGGCATCATGACGGAACCTACCGGTAAAGGTATCTTCACCGGCCCTCGGAACTCACCCGAGCCTCGCTATCCGGAGGTCGGATCCGAACATGATGTTACACTCGTTCGAGAAAGAGACTATGCGAAGGGTCCGACAAAGTCGTGGTGATCTATGTGTGGGGGTATGCGATCACCTCGCTTGTAGATGTTGATAATGCAGCTATTGGGTATGCAATCTGCTGGCAGTACCCTCCATGTTATCAATCTCTTTACAATTCTCTTGATGACTAATGGCATTGGATCCACTTGGCCATGACGGAGTATTCCCGGTGGGTTTCCCTTCCTGTCCTCCACAAAGTTGTAACAATATCCACATTGTATTGTGAATCTTCCCTTCCCTGGCATCCATCTCCGGGGTTCTGAGTATGTGTTTTCCCTTAGGCGGCCTGCTCGGCCCATTCTTTTCAAATCCCGGATGCAATCCACGATTTGCTGTTGTTCATACTCTGAGAATACGTCTGTATGTTGCTCGAGGCCCTCTAGTATATTAATTCTTCTGTCTCTAATTCTCTCGAAGTATTCAAAGGTTTTCTTTTCAACATTCTGCATTCTCTCCAGCTCGTATTCCGGAATGATCTGCAGATGGCGAGGCCTGGTGACATATTGTGGGATAAACGGTTCAATCCCTTCACGTTCTCCTGCATACCTCGGCTACTCAGGGATGATTCCTGTTGGGACATCCCCCGGGGTTGCTTCTGCAACAAGGTCATGCATTACTGGTGGTTCTATCAGTTGGCGTGGTAGCCTTCTTTCTTCTGGTCTTTGTGAGATTTCCCTGGTCCTTTCTGTTATCCTAGGAGTTGGCCTCCTTTCTTCAGGTTCCTGGTGAACCGGTGTCCTCGAAGTGTATGTACTGGCATTAGCAACTGTCTCGTTGCGCTGGTCCGCAGCTAGTTTTGTTAACATCTTACGGATACGGCGATTCTTATTTCTTCGTTGCGTAGCTGTGAGACTAGCTCTTCGAACTTCTTGAATGTCTGTGGGCGCGGCGCTGACAAGCCTACCCTTTGTTGTAGCTACTACAGACTTCATTTTCTTGTCTTCTTCAGTGTTTGCCTTTCTTTTCTTGCTGCTGGATTGGTGGCTTGGGCCACCCACTTTCATCACTCGTCCGCCCGGCAGCTTCTTCTCGGTCAATCGGGACCCAGTCACTTTCCTCGTACCGTAGGCTCTGCTAGTGCGAAACCCGAGTCAATCTCGATTATCGCTCCATCTTTCACCCTCTTTTCATCGAGTGCAAGGCTTACGCCATTCTTAAAGTTCGAGACCAACCGCCCGTTCGACATTTCCTCGCGAAAAGACAAGGAAAAGGATCGAGGGCTGTACTTAAGAACAAGAACATTAAGAAAATGTTTATTAAAGACACATTTTTTTTTATATATATATTTTTTATATTTTCAAATTTAACAGGAATGAAGTAGGATAAGATCAGGGAAGAGATTTTGATTTGGAAAAGAAAACAAGGAAAACTTAATTATCATGACTTTATTTATTTTAGCACATTTTATTATTTTTTTGGATTCGGACCCAATCATAAGTAATTACTTAGCCCGTGTTTCTTAGGGATGAAGAATTCATTCCTTCGAAACATCGAGTAGCGTAATACTTTTCAAGTATCGTCCGTTGATCGGAAGCATATGTCGTTCTCCCCGGCAATTCACTAGGCGGTAGGAACCTCCCGAGTATACCTGCTTCAACCACAAACGGTCCTTCCCAAGTGGGTTCAAATTTTCCTCCTATCTTGCGATGTGCAAGAATAGGTCTCTTGAGAATGAGAACTAAGTCCCCAACTTTGAAGGTTCTTGGGCGGACCCGCTTGTCATGGGCTTGAACCATCTTAGCTCGGTATAGCTCTAAATTCCGTTGCGCCGCAAGTCTTTTCCCTTCCAGAGCTTTCTAATTCTTCTAGTCGTAATTTGGCGTTCTCTTCCGTCGTGATCTTGTTTGCAATCGCAATTCGAGTGAAGGAAGCCGAACCTCTAAAGGTAACATCTGCCTCGGACCCATACACCGTGGCGTAAGGTGTAGCTTGAGTGGGAGTTCGAAGGTTGTCCGGTAGGCCCATAAGGCTTCTAACAACTTCTCGTGCCAATTTCTCTTATTATCGTCCAAAGTTTTCTTTAAGATTTGAACGAGAGTTTTATTAAAAGCCTCGCCGAGGCCATTTGCTCTTGGGTAGTAAATTGTTGAGTATCGCCGGCCGATTCCGTGTCTCCCGACAAAATTGTTGATTTGCGTGCTTCGAATGCCGACCCATTATCCGAGATAATCTCGCGCGGCACTCGAAACGGTAGACAACTTGGTTCTTGAAAACCGTAGCACGTGGTGTGCTTTCACTTCTCTAAGTGGAACTCGCTCCGCCCACTTGGAAAAGTAATCTGTAGCCACAAGAATGAAGCGATGTCCTTTTGAAGATGGTGGTTCTATCGGACGTACTATATCTGTGCCCCAACATTCAAATGGTCACGATGCAATTGTCGGGTGCAGCACATTTGGAGGTTGGTGTAGAACCACTCCGTGCACTTGGCATTGGTGACAGCTCTTGGCGATTTTCATGCAGTCGGTCATCATCGAGGGCCAATAATATCCTAGTCTTTTAATTTTCATTTTCATCTTCGGACCCGATCGGTGAGCGCCACAGAGTCCTGAATGCACCTCCTTAACAATCTCACGGGCCTCGGACCCGCTTAGGCACCTTAGCCACATTTGATCAAAAGACCTTTTGTACAATGTGTTGTTTATTAATGTGTAAGACAGAGTTCTTTTCTTGATCTGATGGGCCAACGACCTATCGTCTGGTAGCTTTCCTGTTTGCATGTAGTCTAGTAATGGTTGTCGCCAATCTTCTGTGTTTTCTGTCACTGTTGCAACTTATTCTTTTCTTTTTCTGATTTGTGTATTGTGTCTATGTCAAGCTGTGATAGGACCTGACGTCCGTGAACTGACACATCCACTGATTCATCTTGCAAACAGGCAAATTCTTTTGCGAGACGGGCTAAAGCATCTACTAAAGCATTTTCTTTTCTGGGAATTTTGTAGATCGTCACATTTGGAATTTGTTCCAACAACTGTATGGCATACTGGAAGTATTGCTCGAGTCTTGGCTTTAAAATTTTGTACTATCCGGCGATCTGTTGAATGATTAACTGCGAATCCCCGTAGATGTTGATGTCTGTTATCCCCATTTGAATAGTTAATTCCAGTCCCGTTATGAGGGCTTCGTATTCGCTTCGTTGTTTGTACATGGTTCGTTAAGTGGTAGGAGTATCTTAACATCCCTCGCTCCGGTGTTATAAAGATTAACCCGATTCCCGCCTCTACGGCACTATCACCTGCGATTCTTCGTCTTTGTGTGCTGAAGATGCTCCGTTGAAATATAATTCCCAACGGCGATCATCAGGGTCTTCTAGGCTCATTATTTGTTCATCTGGCAAATTGTCATTGAGAGGAGATTCTGCCGGCAAAGGGTGTGTTGCGAGGAAGTCTGCTAAGACTTGTCCCTTTACGGCACGAAGAGGCACGAAAGTTATATCGAATTGCAATAATATCATTGACCATCTGGCAAGTCCGCTCGGAAAGTGTTGGATGAGTCATCAAGTATTGCAATGGATTAAATTTCGAGATCGGGTTGACCTTATGAGAAAGCATGTAGTGCCCGAGCTTTTGAGCGGCGAAGATCGGGGCCAAACAATGCTTTTCAATTGCGGGATACCTTACTTCCGTCGAAGTAAACGACGGCTTAAGTAGTAAAGAGCATTTTCTTTACCCTCATCATTGACCCAGGCTAACAGGCTCCGAGAGAGTCGTCTAAAGCCGCGGTGTAAAGTATCAGCGGTCTACTCCGAGATCGGGCTGCTAAGACGAGAGGTGTCATTAAATATTGTTTAATGTCCTCGAAGGCCTTCTCGGCATTTCTCTTCCCAAATAAATTTGGCGTCCTTTTTAACTAGTGCCGAGAAAGGCCGACACCTACCCGATAAGTTTGTGATAAAGCGTCGAAGATTTGCCGCCTTCCCTTGAAAAGATCGTAGTTGTTTTAAGGTTTTGGGAGGCGGCATTTCTAAGATAGCTTTAATCTTTTCCGGTCGATTTCAATTCCATGATGTCGGACAACGAATCCTAAGAATTTCCCGGAGGTGACGCCGAAGGCGCATTTTAAGGGATTCATCTTAAGGTTAAATTGCCTTAATCGTTCGAAAACAATTCTCAAATCATACAAGTGGTTTTCCTTTACTTTGCTTTTAATGACCACATCGTCCACGTAGCATTCGACTTGATTATGGATGAGATCATCAAAAATTCTTGTCATTGCTCTCTGGTAGGTTGCTCTGCGTTCTTCAGTCCGAATGGCATCACTGTGTAGCAATATACTCCGATCGGCGTTCTGAATGCTGTAAGCTTTTCATCTTTTGGAGCCATTTTTATCTGGTTGTATCCTGAAGATCCATCCATGAATGAGAATATTTCATGCGTTGAAGAAATGTCGATCATTAGTTCTGGGATCGGTAAAGGGAATTCATCCTTTGGACATGCCTTGTTTAAATCTCTGAAGTCCACACAAATTCTGATTTGACCATTCTTCTTTCTGACTGGCACTACATTGGCTAGCCAAGTTGGGTATTGTTCTTCGCGGACAAATTTAGCGTCTATTAGCTTTTTAACTTCAGTTATGACTTGTTGTTCAATTTCTAGATGAATTCTTCTGGGACCTTATCTGACTGGGACAGAAGTAGGATCCACTCCTAGCTTATGGACTGCGACCTCTGGAGCTAATCCTGGCATTTCATCGTAGTTCCAAGCAAAACAGTCTTTAAATTCCATTAATAACTTGATTATTTCCTCGGAGTCTTCTTTATTGAGTAAGGAGCTAACAAAGGTAGGTCTAGGCTCTTCGCTAGTACCTAAGTTAACTTCCTTTAACTCATCTATTGTAGATTTAATTTCTTCTTCGAATTCTGGTGGAGCGTCTCCAATTTGTACATCTTCGAGTTCGTCTGTAGTTTCCATGCAGTTTTCATTAGACTCGCAAGTGACAACCAAGCAAAATTCAGTATCGTCAACTGATCCTACCGTGCCGAATCCGAGTCCATACTTTGAATTGGGTGGACGACGGGAGTTATTCCATAATTTTTCAAAACGTTGTGATTGACCTTTTGTCCATTGTCGAGGTAAGAAACCACGTTGAATTAAATTTTGAACACGAGGAGAGTACCACTCAAAAGGTAATTCCAATAATTCGATGAAGTGACATCTTCAAATTGTACATTATTTTCGGTTTTGGAGGAAGAAGCACCACGGTAGAATTTAATTGGCTTTGCACCGTCGCTACGTATCTCTTTGACCACCATACCCTCGATTTTGTTAGAATGGATCGGGGTTAGGGTCATAGTATGTACGTAGTGGTTAATCATCTCGTACATTGATTTGTATTCTTCATTCTTTTCATCTTCGAGGGAGATCTTGAATTGCGGCTTCTTCCAACTTATTGCCGCTGCTTCTTGTTTGATTTCTTTTTCTTCTTCAGAACTGTCTTCCCAATAACCATTGATGGCTGGTTTCCTCTGTCCAACTGTCCTAACGTCTCTACCACGGCCTCGTCCCCGGCCTCGACCTCGGATGCGAATTGTGGAGAAACCTTCACCATCTCGCCGGAAGGGAGTGGTGAGTGACTCTTGGACTAGAACTTCAGGTTCTTCGTTGTCCTGAACTTTCTTTGCTTCATTTATTACGGTATCTCTGGAGAAGATTGTTTTCTTCGGTGGTGCATAATAAGCTGCGTCTTCATGGATTCCAATCTCATGTACGGAGAATGGTTGTAAGTCACCTTTGATGCACCGTTCCCCTCCATCGTTGTATTTGATGCATCGATGTAGAGATGATGGTACCATCCCGTTTTCATGTATCCATGGTCGGCCCAAGTAGAGCGTTGAACGACGTTTCGAATCAATTATGTGAAATTTTGCGGTTGTCTTTGCTAAGTCACCGGTCTTCATTAGTAGCGTTATTGATCCGAGGGCTCTTTCTCCTTTCTGGTTGAATCCTCTTAATAACATTTTGTCGGCCTCGAGCTCACGAGCATCAATTTCCAAGTATGCTAGTGTTCGGAGACTCATTATATTAATTGATGCTCCTGGATCCACCAATACTCTGGAGAGCGTAAACTTCCCAATTGTAATTGAAATGTACAACGGTCGGTTGTGATCTCGCCGTCCCAAGTAGTAGGTCATTGTCCGTGAAGGTAACACCTCGTCGTTCCTTTAACGAGAAAACCTCATCTCAGGAATCTCCGGCCATTTGAGCTAAGCAAATTTCCGGATCAAGTAAGGCCTTGATCAAAGCTTCTCTCATCTCCTTCGATAAGATGAGAGCGTCGTAAATGCTCGGCTTGTCGGTAGTTTCTTAAGATGGGCTAGCACGTTGTAGTCCACTTTATTTCCGTGTGTCTCGGCTTCTTCTCGAATGGGTATTTCTTCTGCCGGGGTTGGTTCTTCTTGAACAACCACCTGCTTTCCTTTGTCCTTTGGACCCATTCTCGGAGGTAGAACTCTTCCACTTCTTAAGTTAACTTCGTAATTTCTTCGAATCTAGTGTTGAGCTTGCTGGTGTTTCTTCTTGAATTGGAATGACAGGTTCTTCTGGATTAGCTTCAGAATCTGAAGGCTCTAACTCTATTGTGACTGGAGCTCCTTGAAACTCGCAGATAGATTCGTTGCTTGTTGAACTCTCGTAGCCTCCTTGATGGATGTCTTCTTCGTCATTTTGATCGTCGAGATTGTGTATGATTTGAGAATTGTCGTTGGTATCGAAATCGATGTCCGGATTGTCGCTAGTTACGTAATCGTTAGAAACAATCAAAACGTAGCCAACGCCATCACCCTTATCATTATATGATCCCACCGAAGTGAGCAGATAATCATACAAAGTCAGAGGTTCGAGGGATTTCTCCCCCGAATCAGAAACAACTATCCTAGGATAAGCAGCCCCTAGTCTAGCCTTAGGAGTCTCGGTCCTCTCTTCTTCGTCGATTTTCTTCTTCTCTTCAATCATCTCCTGTTGAGGTGGTTCTTCTATCGCAAGTGATAGTGCCGACTTAACAGGTTTCGAACTCTGAATTGAAGCTCGCACCGAAGCGGTTTGGATGCCGTCTAAAATCTTTTCGAAGACCTTTTCCAAGCGGTAGTCCATCCATCGTCGGTCGTATAGGGATCTATCGGAATGATGGGATCGGTTGAGATAACATTGACGGAACCTCCTTTTCGGGGTTCCTTCATGTACTCCTTCGGGATCGTTATATTCCCTTTTCGAAGGTTGTCGTTGAGCCAACTTTTGAAGGTAATGCAATCTTCTATCCCGTGCCCAAGCATCCGGTGGTAGGGGCAAAAGTTGGGATCACCTTTCTTGTTGACTTCTTCTCGGTTTTTAGGCTCGGCACTGGAAATCCGGAGTCTTCATCAAACTACGGAACATTTTCGGCATTCGCTTTATTCTTAAACGGATATTCCCCGCTCGAAGCTCCCTTAATGTACGTTGCGGACGAGGTGGTTGTTCATACTCGTGGAGATGACCGATAGCTGGGTCGGGGTTGTCGGTAATTACGTTGAGGTTGCTCGCGGCCGTTCTGACGATATTTGTATCGGTTGCTTGCCTTTGTCGACTGCTGCAACGATCCCAGATTTCTTTTCGAAAGTCTTCACAGGCTTTTGCTTGTCCGTCTTGTCGGCGAAACTTAATTGCTTCGCCTCCTCTTGCAAGCTCCCGGCCTTGCTTAACAACTTCTCGAAAGTCTTAATAGTGAATCCTTTGAGGAGAAGTGCTATCGGGCCGTGAATGCTTTTAAGTAAAATGCCGACTGCATGTTGTTCTTGTAGTTGTGGTTCACACTTCGTGCTTAAGTTCCACCATCGAAGTATGTAATCCACCAAAGTTTCATTCGGCCTCTGTTTCTCTACCACTAAATCACCTATAGTGATGTGGTGCTGAGCTCCGGCGAATCGCTTGATGAAGAGGTTCTCTAGTTCCGAGAACATTTTCACCGAACCATTTGTAATCCCGCATACCCGGCCAAAGGCGATCCTCGACGGATCGCCGACGAACCGTCGAAGAGTAATGCATCGCTCCCGCCGGCATTGCAACAACTGGCACGAAAGTGCGCAACATGATGTCGGGGGTTCCCGGTTCCATCGAAGGTTTTGAACAGAGGTGGTACGAAGCTTTTTGGGTACTGGACAGCGTCGAATTCTTCCGGGTAAGGTCTACCCGCCCGAATGGATGTCCCGCTCTTTGATTATGCTAAGGCTTCTCGCACCTGCTGTTCCACCAAGCTCTTGATATCCTTTTCAGGGATCATACTTTGTGTTGTATCCTTTTTTAGCTGATCGTCCCCGTTGACGGATGTAATCTCCTTTCCTCTGTCCACAATGTGAATAACCTCTGGGGGTGTCTCTCTTCGGGGTTGCACTTGACTCTGGAGAGTGGCTAGAGCTACAGCCATCTCTTCCATCCTTTTTGTCATTTGGGCAATCTTGTCGTCTTTCTCTTGAAGCTGCCTTCTCATCACTTCTGGCTCCTCTCTTTCTGCGGCTGCAGGAGCACCTTGTGAAGCTGATGAAGCTCGTGTTTCGACCATGTTGATTTTTGCATATTCGTCGTCCATGAATTTCGATGAATCAATCTCGTCTCCGAATTTCTCTTCTCTTTCTTTTGCTAATCGTCGGATATCAGTTCTCAACTTTTCCATGGCATCTTCTAGTGTGCCTTTCTGTGCGTCCTCGCGGTTGTCGTGCGATAGCTGCCGGGTCCCCTTCTCACGAGTCCCCTTTACCGCAGTGGCGCTTTCTTCAGATTCAAGTCTCCTGACGAGACTTTCCTTCTCGGGATGTTTTTTCAATCTCAACTGCCCAGTAGTGGGACGCCATACCATCCTTCTAGCGACGAAGGTCTAGAACCGGATGGTCCGTCGGCCAAATGCCTGGAAGGTGGTATCCTCCCTAATCTGTAATCCCGAGACGACGACGGTGCGGACTAGCCTTCATTCTTTTACTTGGCTTTTCTGTCACGATGGCGGGTTCTACTCGGGGCCCAAGACGGGATTTGACTGGCACCCACCCTATCCTTCGTAGAATCTCCAATACGGGGCACTTTTCCTTCTTTGCTAACTTCTCTATCAAAGTTTGCAGGCGAGCAAACGGCGTAGTTCTAGTCCTTTTCTTGCGGCTATCGTTGTAATATGCGGGCTGAGGCAATGCGGCAGCAATCTTGCGAACATTTTCTTCATCCTTCCGTGGCGGAGAGGGGATGGAACCTGCTTCCTCCCAAAAGTGGTATGTATTCGAGCAGCGGTGTATATTCGGGCGACGGTGTATATTCGAGCAACGGTGTATATTCAGCGACGGTGTATATTCGAGCGATTCTAGGATTTCCTCCAGGAAAGCAATTTCAGCGGCTACTGCTTCTCTAGCGATCCTTCTACTTCGTTTCTTCTTTGGGTCCTTGTCGATAATGGAATTCTTGAGCTGGACCCAATTTCAAAGAGAAGGTCTCACGAGAAGATCTCGTACCCTCCACGAGTAACGGGTTCACCATAATTCCGGATTTCTTTCCCCTTTAATTTGGCGTAAGTCGGGGTAGGTGCGAAACAACTAGACCAAGTGGGGGTAGTAAGAACGGTCCTCCTGCGGACAGGATAGCTCCTCTCAGTCGGGATCTTTTGCAGGGGAGGAAACTCTTGGGTCGACCTAAGGTTGAACTCAATCAGCGGCTTCTTAGCTTCAGATACCTTGTTTGTTAGTGCGAAAAGGGAAACGTCAGTGATCTTGACATTCGTGTTCTCAAATCCTTGTCCAAACTGGATGATCCCATTGTCGGGCAGCTCATCCTTATAGATAGCGAAGTCCAGTCCATTGGTGAAGGAGAAAATCAGCTTTGGGGCTTCCATTTCTGCAGGGTAGATTCTGGTTGTTAGTCCCAAGTTATGCTTCTTTTCTTTAGGACGAAAAGAAAGGAATTGAAAAGAGTCCGAACACATTCTTGTTCATGTATTTATAAGAAGGAATCATTTGTTAAAAGAATCATTTATTAAAGGATTTGTTTAATTAGAACGGAATGTTCAAAGGTGTAGAGAAGGTAAGGAATCCGATTCAGAGTTGGAAAGGAAAAGAAAGTCTTATGCAAGACTTCTCGACTCGAAGGATCACTCCTAAACTAACACCTATTGGGAGTCCACCCCACCTCAGAAATGAGGTAAAAGGATATCGGAAACTCTCTGTTTAGGGGTGTCTAAACAGTGGCTCCTAAATCCGAGAGAATGTTGGCTATACTTGTTCACGGTAGAAATGAACATAGTATTCCAACGGAAAGAAGGGTAGTTTGATCCATTAAGGACATGGATGCACTACCGATTTTTGAAAGCGAATTATTTGATTATAATGGAGAGAGGAATTCTCCTCAGTGAGTCGCCTGAATTTGTCGGCATATTTTTAGGTTGTGTGTTTTATTTGAAAAGGGGTCGCTAACGAAGTTGTCGGCGAATTTTTAATTTAGTTTAAATAAATAATTTTGAAAAGTAGTATTTGATTTTGAAAATAATTTTAAATTTGAAGGTTTTAAGATATGAGATTAAACCGATCTCACATCCTAAATAGTTTATATAAACGAGCACCACACCACAAACCATGTATTTATCCCTAAGGATAGACACACTGCTTGATGGTGGGGCTCGATTAAATAAACTAGAAGATTTGTGACATCCGTTTGGTCTAAGAACCAATTTTATAAGACGACAAATTCCCCGCTTAATATGAAAACATTAAACGGGGTTTATATTACACAGGTTCTTTGAAATTCCACTATAAGGGCAAGCCCCATAGTTAATTACATCTTAAGTGACAGGAATCACCTAAGAAAACTCTCGATAATAATCAATAATTTTGCTCTCAAGAATTTCAAACTTTAAGTTCTCAAAGGATTGAATTTTGGAATTTCAATAGGGAATGGATCAAATTTGGAACATTTTGTTTTGGTAATTCAAAGGAAGAAAAGTAGGAGAAATCACAGATTCGAAGTGAACTTCGGTAATTTTCCGACTATCCTATTGTTTGGCTTAGATTTAGGAAAGTCCTAATGTTTATTTAATGTTTTAATCTTGCCAATTTTAATTAATTAGGGCTTATATTTATATGACAGAATCATACAAATAGCCTCGAAGATGTGAGGGTTTATGTCGTATCAGACGACTACCTCGGAATCCTAAGACCGGTTAGGGCTTAATTTGCAATGAAAATGCCTAACGAAGAGTTGAGGACTTATGTTGAACTAGGCAAACTACCTCGAAGTCCTATGGCTTTGTTATTTAATTCTAGGAAAGTTTTGCTGAAGTAGACTCAGGTTTTGCTGATGACGATGGCCGTGCTCGCCCACCATGCTCCGAGCTCCTTGTTGTTGCGAGAGGTTTAGTTTTAGAAGTCATAAATCGGGGGATGAGAAAAGTGTTTTGGTTTAGAGAAAATCTTAATTTCCAAGCGTTTTTTATGTTTTAATTAAAACAAATCTTAAAGTTGATTATAACGACACCGGTTAAGATCCCACGGTTCCATCCTTCCGGCATCATTATTTTTATCGGATTCACTTAGTCCGGATGAATTTGCTAAACTCAATTGAATGAGTTCCACACTTTCATTTAGACCGTGGGAAATCCCGTTAGCAACACGTAGGTTACATCATCCGAGGTATTCCCGATCATCCAACAAGACGTTTTAATTTAATTGTAATTGTAGTTTTGTGTTACGTTTGTGATTAAATTTTGAGTTGTTTTATATTTTGAAATGTTGTGGCGGTAAATTTTATCTTGCAATAACTTTTAACTTAGTTTTGGTTTCAGTTTTAGGGACTATCCTAAAGGTGTGGGTTTTCATGCAACAATTGTTTATCATGCGGGAAAAGTAAGTGCAATGCGATTAAATAAATTGCAATAATGTAAATTGCAAGAAAGTAAATTGCAATAAAATAAAAGCGTACACGGAGGGTCTTCTCGTCATCTCAAGCTGCACTTAAAACACGATTAGAATATTTAAGCAAGTTCCTAGGTAAAGCTAAGGTAAGGGTTATGGTTTTCTACCAAATTCCTAATCCTATAGCTAGTCATTTCCTATGACGTCTAGGTTCCTTGTGTTTTTGTTTGAAGACTATTTTCTTCATCAAAGAACAATTGAGTTCAATTGTTCTTATAAATATCCTATCATATTGAGAAAGTGTTTAAGAAGAATCTTAAACATCTTTTCAATATTACTAGAGTTGTTTTAAGTCCAAATGAATTTAATTATACAAATGAATTGATCGTCCGAGAATTGCAAGTTTTGTTGTTATCTTGCTCGATGAACTAGGATGTTTGAATGTCACTATAAGTGAAGTAACATTTCATTTAACATTCTGTTTAGGAATTATGATAACTAAAGCTTTCGAGGGTAAATTGGTGTTCAAATGGTTTGTGATTTAGTTTAATTTCAATTAATGGGTTTAAATTTGGAATAGTGTTCAAGTTGCTTTATATTTAATTTCTTTCTGTTATAGGTGATGTTATTCAATTTAATTTAACTTTAATTTAATTTAATTTAATTTAATTTAATTCTATTCAATTTAGTTTGGTTTGATGTTAACTTAATTTAGTTTGATTTGATTTAATTTTAATTTAATTTGATTTAATTTAATTTAATTTAATTTAATTTAATTTAATTTAATTTAATTTTATTTTATTTAATTTAATTTAATTTAATTTAATTTATTTTAATTTAATTTATTCATTTAATTTAATCTTTAATTTGATTTAACTTAATTTAAATTGATTTTATTTATTTAATTTAATTTAATTTAATTTAATTTAATTCATTTAATTTAATTTAATTTGTTTATTTAATTTAATTTAATTTAATCTTTAATTTAATTCAACTTTTAATTTTAATTTAATTTAATTAAATTTAATTCAATTTAATTTACTTAATTTAATTTAATTTTATTTAATTTAATTCAATTTAATTTACTTAATTTAATTTAATTTTTAATTTAATTTTATTTTTAATTTTAATTGAAATTTTAAAAGAGTTTAATAATTTAATTTTAATTTAATGATTAAGTCTTTTAATGTTTTGAATTTGAGTTATCATTTTAATTAAGAATTGAATATTAATGAGATGATTAATTTAGGGATTTTTAAATTAAAGAATAAATCTCTTCCTAATAATATCCCTATTTTAATAATTCCAATTTTATTATTCTTCCAAATTTAATCAATTATTTAATTAAGGTTTAATTATTTGAAATTGCTTAATGGATTTCTACCCTTTAATTATTTAAATTTCAATCATCCAAATCAGATTAGGATCAAATATTTTACTTGTTAATTTTTTTTATTAAACCTAAAGTTTTAATTAAGGATTAAAATTTTAATTACCACTTTACCCTTTAAGCTTAATAATTTCATAACTCACTAAATTGAGCTTAAATGAACTTGAAATTTTTATGTGACTTCACTCATATGTCAATAAAGACATGAGAGGAGAAAATGTGATTTTTCTGTATTTAATTTATTTATATAATTATTTTTGGTAGAAAATAGAGATTTCCAAGGAAAATTTAATAACATGACCAAGGGAAAGTTTCTATCCTTAAGAAAATTAGGGAACATTCCTAATGACCAGAGGACCACTTGGACCAATTTTGGTGATTTTTTGAATTATATCATTTTTATTATAATTATTTTAAATTTTGGAGTGTTAATTAATTTAAAAATAAAATAAATGTTGAAAAATGAATTTTATATTTTTTAAAAATCTCTCTGATATCAAGGAAATCAGAGAATCAATTTTTGCAATTTTCTAATTTTTTATGATTTATTATAATTATTTTAGTGAAAATGCTAGAAAAATTCATTTTTTTTAATTTTAAAATTACCCTAGGGCTTTAAAATTTAATATCTCATTAAATAGACCTAAGAAAAATGTGGTGTTTGTTCCTAAGTGATTAAAATTCAAAATGTGACATTTTGCTGAATTTTATTATTTTTGTGATTTTTATTATTTTTTAATTATTAAAAATATTAAAATAACATTAAAAATCAACTTTTTTAGAAAATTGAAATTTTAATTTTCTTAAATTTCCATAATATCAGAGAGGCTCCAAAACCAATTTGGTGAATTTTTGAAAGATATTTTGAAAGTTATGAATTTTTAAAGTTCAAATTGACTAAATGGCTTAATCGACCCATTTAGTAGGGCTAACCAAGTCCAATTGACCTCGAAATTTTTATGGTGGGTTCCTCTGATCCTAAAGGTCGAGTGGAGAATTGATTTCAAGTCAATTTGATGAATGATTAGCTCTAATTATTTAGGGATCCATTTTGGGTGTTTAAGCCAATTAGGGTTGTTTTAAATGAACTAACTTAAAACCTATTTTTCTTAGGGTCCTCTGGTCATAAGGAACATTACCAAATTTTCCTAGATTTTATTTCACAACATGCTATTTATTGGAATTAAAAATACTCAAAACAGTAACATGAATTTGAAAAATCAATAACTTTTCATAGGGATGGCCTCTGACTTTGGAAAATTCAGGGAATGTTCCCAAATTCGAGAGGCTTCAAAAGCCACTATGGTCTCATGCCATGGTGAATTGTATACATGCATGGAGAATTAAAAATATGCAGAGAGTAAATAAATTATTAAAAATAAAATACTTGATGAAATTAAATGAATTCTTTTCCACATTATTCTCCTCACGTTCACTTGAGCGAGAGGGTATTTTTATTTTATTTTTATGATTTTCCTACACAAAGTTATGAATTTTCCAAGTTTAGGGAATTAAATAAATAGAAAATATCCCTAATTTTCTATTTATCCGAGTCGGCGCCGCGTCATCCTCGGCATCTCCGAACGCACACGCGTCGCGCTCCCATTCGACGCCGCCGCTTGAGTCAGCAGCCCGGGCCCCGCTGTTCTCGTACCGTCTCCTGGTCCGACACCATCTGAGCCGTCCGTCCGCGCGTGTATTGAATGGACGGCATCCGTTCATCGTCCCCGAGCGTCCTCGCCGAGAGCCGTCCACATTAAATCCCTAATATCTCACTCGATACTCGATGGATTTTCGTGTTCTTATGCTGCTATGGATTCGTCTTGAGAAGACGAACACATCCATACGATTTATGTGGGATGAAATTTACACGATAAAAATGGAGAATGTTCGAAGCTCGGGAAGAAGAGTGAGGCCATACCTTTGCTCGGAGAAGTGTGGCTTCGATGCGAGGGTTGTTGCACCTTCGATTGGATCCCGGCAAGCTCCGGATGAAGTCTCTCGAGTGCAGTGAATTGCCTAGGTAGGATTTCGACCACAACCAGATCACAAAGCTTGGAGGGCTGGAGCAGCTCAGGTGGCATCGGAGATGGGGCTTTTGTTGGTGGACACCTTCCCTTGGTGCAGTGAAGGTGTAGAACCAATCAATTTGGGGATTGGCTCACTGTGGAGAAGTGTACTGGTTTTGGGCTTGGATTTCAACTGCGAAATTGAGCTCGCGGAGAAGAAATGGTAGGGGGATTTCGGTGGGGATCAAGTGCTCTGTGTATGGGGAGTGAGTACGGAACAATTTTGGCGAAGTTTCCTTAAGGTTTGTTTCGACACCTCTCATGGCCGAGAGGGGTGGTGTTTAAATAGGATAGGGTGGAGGGCCTCCCGGGGAGAGTTAGGGCTTGGGATCAGTTGCTCTTGGCAAGAGAAGAACAGCTACAATGGCCGCTGGGGATGGGACGGCTCAGCGAGGAGAATTCCAAAGTTGGCTCACATGTGAGCTCTCGGCCATGGTGTTTTCCGGCGGCACTGGTGGCCGGCCGGCCGAGCATGGGTTACCCTCGAGGTCGGGTGGGTCGGTGGCTGGGACTTGGTGCAAGCAATTGGCAATTGCCATGTGTAAAGAGCTTGGATTTAAATGGAATGGGGGAAGACCATTTTGGGTTCAAATGAGTCAACCCATGATTTTGGGCTAGGTTCACCACCCGAGGCTCGGTCTTGGGCTGAAAAGGATCACTTGGGACGACCAGAGAGAATGGTGTGGTCTCCATCCATGATGAGGTGGCTAAGCATGGTTTAGTGTGTGACATGCTTAAGGTAAAAAAGGGTTTAAGAAGGATTAGGAAAGGGGGCCCTCCTTTTGCCATTAATGGCTTGATCACATGTCAAGCCTTCCATGGCTTCATGTGGCTTGTCCATGGCTTGCATGGCTCACCTTTGGCTTGGGAAAAGTGGAGTCAATTTCATGGAAATTGATTTTAGGAATTTTTGGTAATTTGATGGAAATTTGTATGAAACTTGATTTGGAATGATTTGATGATGAATTTAGGACTTAGGGAATGGCTTTTATTAAGTGGATGGCAAGTGGAGATGTCAAGTGGGCTTTAGGGTAGATTTTGGGCTTTTTGAAATGGTTTTAGATGGGCTTTTAAGATGGTTTAGGAAAGTGGGCTTTTGAATTTTAAAATGGATTTTGGGATGAAATTTTGGTAAAGGCTTAGGCCAAATAATTGTTGGGTTTAGCTCATGGATATGTCATGAGTGACTTGAAGCAAATTGGGGGTGATTTGGGTTTGAATTGGGTTGAATTTGGGTTAATTGGAGTTGAATTGGGTGAGTTTGGGTTAGGTTTGGGTCATGGGTCCAAATTGGGCTTTAAGGCCAAAAGCTAAATTGGATCCAAATGTCAATCAAATTGGACTTGGATTTGGTCTAGATTGGTGTTGGAAATGTTGAATTGAAGTTTAGAATTGAATTGGACCAGAATTTAGGTCAATTGGATAGGTTTGGTATGACATTGGGTTCACTTTGGGTTAAAATGGGTCCAATTGGGGGTTTTGACAAAAGTAGGGTATTTCGTTGGACTAGAACTTCAGGTTCTTCGTTGTTCCGAATTTCTTTTGCTTCATTCGTTATGGTATTTCTGGAGAAGATTGTTTTCTTCGGGGGTGCGTAATAAGCTGCATCTTCATGGATTCCAATTTCATGTACGGAGAATGGTTGTAAGTCACCTTTGATGCCTTGTTCCCCTCCATCGTAGTATTTGATGCACTGATGTAGAGATGATGGTACCATCCTGTTTTCATGTATCCATGGTCGGCCCAGTAGAGCGTTGAACAACGTTTCTGAATCAATTATGTGAAATTTTGCGGTTGTCTTTGCTAAGTCACCGGTCTTCATTAGTAGTGTTATCGATCTGAGGGCTCTTTCTCCTTTCTAGTTGAATCCTCTTAATAACATTTTGTCGGCTTCGAGCTCGCGAGCATAAATTTCCAAGCATGCTAGCGTTCGAAGATTCATTATATTAATTGATGCTCCTGGATCCACCAATACTCTGGAGAGTGTAAACTTCCCAATTGTAACTGAAATGTACAACAGTCGGTTGTGGTCTGCTGTCTCGAGTAGTAGATCATTGTCCGTGAAGGTAACACCTCGTTGTTCCTTTAACGAGCAAACCTCATCTAAGGAATCTCCGGTCATTTGAGCTAAGCAAATTTCTGGATCAAGCAAGGCCTTGATCAGAGCTTCTCTCATCTCCTTTGATAAGATGAGAGCATCGTAGATGCTTAGTTTGGCCGGTAGTTTCCTAAGATGGGCTAGCACGTTGTAGTCCACTTTATTTCCATGTGTCTCGATTTCTTCTCGAATGGGTATTTCTTCTGCCGGGGTTGGTTCATCCTGAACAACCACCTGCTTTTCTTTGTCCTTTGGACCCATTCTCGGAGGTAGAATTCTTCCACTTCTTAAGTTGACTTCTGTAATTTCTTCTGACTCTAGTGTTGAGTTTGCTAGTGTGTCCTCTTGAATCGGAATGACAGGTTCTTCTGGATTAGCTTCAGAGTCTGAAGGCTCTAACTCTATTGTGACTGGAGCTCCTCGAAACTTGCAAATAGATTCGTTGCTTGTTGAACTCTCGTAGCCTCCTTGATGGATGTCTTCTTCATCATTGTGATCGTCGAGATTGTGTATGATTTGAGAATTGTCATTGGTATCGAAATCGATGTTCGGATTGTCGCTAGTTATGTAATCGTTAGAAACAGTCAAAACGTAGCCAACGTCATAACCCTTATCATTATAAGATCCCACCGGAGTGAGCAGATAATCATACAGAGTCAGAGGTTCGAGGGATTTTTCCCCCGAATCCGAAACAACTATCCTAGGATAAGCAACCCCTAGCCTAGCCTTAGGAGCCTCGGTCTTCTCTTCTTCGTCGATTTTCTTCTTGTCTTCAATCGTCTCCTGTTGAGGTGGTTCTTCTATTGCAAGTGATAGTGCCGACTTGACAGGCTTCGAACTCTGAATTGAGGCTCGCACCGAAGCGGTTTGGATGTGATCCAAAATCTTTTTCGAAGACCTTGTCCAAACAGTAGTCCATCCATCGTCAGTCGCATAGGGATCTATCGGAACAATGAGATCAGTCGAGACAACATTGACGGAACCTCCTTTCTGGGGTTCCTTCATGTACTTCTTCGGGATTGTTATATTCCCTTTCCGAAGATTGTCGTTGAGCCAACTTTTGAAGGTAATAAAATCTTCTATCTTGTGTCCAAGCATCCGGCGGTAAGGGAAAAAGTTAAGATCACCTTTCTTGTTGACTTCTTCTGGTCTCTTAGGCTCTGGCAGTTGGAAATATGGAGTCTTCATCAGACTGCGGAACATTTTTAGTACTGCCTCATTCTTGAATGGATACTCCCTGCTCAGAAGCTCCCTTAATGTACGTTGTGGACGAGGCGGTTGTTCATACTGTTGAGATGACTGATAGCTGGGTCGGGGTTGTTGATAATTTTGTTGAGGTTGCTGTGGCCGTTCTGACGATATTTGTATCAGTTGCTTGCCTTTGTCGACTGCTGCAATGATCCCGGATTTCTTTTCAAAAGTCTTCACAGGCTTTTGCTTGTCTGTCTTGTCGGTGAAACTTAATTGCTTCGCCTCCTCTTGCAAGCTTCCGGCCTTGCTTAACAACTTCTCAAAAGTCTTAATAGTAAATCCCTTGAGGAGAAGTGCTATCGGGCCGTGAATGCTTTTAAGTAAGATGCCGACTGCATGCTGTTCTTGTAGTTGTGGTTCACACTTCATACTTAGGTTCCTCCATCGAAGTATGTAATCCACCAAAGTTTCGTTCGGCTTCTGCTTCTCTACCACTAAATCACCTATAGTGATGTGGTGCTGAGCTCCGGCAAATCGCTTGATGAAGAGGTTCTCTAGTTCTGAAAATGTCTTCACCGAACCGTTTGGTAATTCCGCATACCAATCAAAGGCGATCCCTGATAGGCTGCTGACAAATTGTCTGAAGAGTAAGGCATCACTTCCGCCGGCATTGCAATAACTGGCACGAAAATGTGCAACATGCTGCCGAGGGTTTCCGGTTCCATCAAAGGTCTTGAACAGAGGTGGTACAAAAACTTTCGGATATTGGACAACGTCGAATTCTTCAGGGTAAGGTCTACCCGTCCGAATGGATGTCCCGCTCTTTGATTGTGCCAAGGCTTCTCGCACCTGCTGTTCCACCATGTTCTTAATATCCTTTTCCGGAATCATGCTTTGTGTTGTATCCTTCTTTAACTGATCATCCCCATTAACGAACGTAATCTCCTTTCCTCCGTCTACAATGTGAATGACTTCTGGGGTTGTTTCTCTTTGGGGTTGCACCTGACTCTGGAGAGTAGCTAGGGCTACAGCCATTTCTTCCATCCTTTTTGCCATTTGGGCTATTGTATCATCTTTCTCTTGAAGCTGCCTCCTCATTACTTCCGGCTCCTCTCTTTCTGCGGCTGCAGGGGCACCTTGTGAAGCTGACGAAGCTCGTGTTTCAACCATGTTAATTTCTGCATATTCATCATCCATGAACTCTGACGAATCAATCTCATCTCCGAATTTCTCTTCTCTTTCCCTTGCTAATCGCCGAATATCGGTTCTTAGCTTTTCCATAGCATCTTCTAGTGGTCTTTTCTGTACATCTTTGTAGTTGTCATGTGATAACTGTCGGGCTTCCTTCTCATGAGTCCCCTTTACTGCAGTAGCACTTTCTTCGGACTCAAGTCTCCTGACGAGACTTTCCTTCTCAGGCTGTTGTTTTAATCTTAATTGTCCAGTAGTGGGACGCCATACCATCCTTCTAGCAGCAGAAGGTCTAGGACCGGATGGTCTGTCGACCAAATGCTTTGGAAGGTGGTATCCTCCCTAATCTGTAGTCCTGAAACAACGACAGGTGGACTAGCTTTCATTCTTTTATTTGGCTTTTCTGTAACGATGACAGGTTCTACTCGCGGCCCAAGGCGAGATTTGATTGGCACCCACCCTATCCTTCTTAAAATCTCCGATACAGGGCATTTCTCTTTCTTTGATAACTTCTCAATCACAGTCTATAGTCCGACAAATGGTGTAATCCTAGCCCTTTTCTTTCTGCTGTCGTTGTAGTATGCGGGTCGAGGTAATGTAGAAACAATCCTGCAGACATTTTCCTCGTCAGCTGCGGCGGAAAGGGGATGGAATCTACTTCCTTCCAAAAGGGGTGTATCTTCAGGCAATGGTATGTATTCAGGTAGTGGTGTGTACTCAGGGATTTCTTCTAAGAAAGCGACTTCGGCAGCTCTGGCCTTCCTGGCAATCTTCCTACTTGTTCCTTCTTTGGGTCCGTGTTAGTGATGGAATTCTCGAGCTGGACCCGATTTCAAAAATAGAAGGTCTCACAGGAAGGTCTGTACCCTCCACGGTAACAGGTTCACCATAGTTCGGATTTCCTTCCCCTTTAATTTAGCGGAAGCCGGGGTAGGTGCGGAGACAACTAGACCGGTGGAGGTAGCAACAACAATCCTTCTGTGGACAGCAGTACTCCTCTCAGTTGGAATCTTTTGCAGGGGAGGAAACTCTTGAGTTGACCTAAGGTTGAACTCGATCAACGGCTTCTCAGTTTTAGATACTTTGTTTATCAGCGTGAAAAGGGCAACGTCGGTGATCTTGACATTTGTGTTCTCGAATCCTTGTCCAAATCGGATGATCCCATTGTCGGGCAGCTCATCCTTGTAAACAGCAAAGTCCAGTCCATTGGTGAAGGAGAAAATCAGCTTTGGGGCTTCCATTTCTGCAGGGTAGATTCTGATTGTCAGTCCCAAGTTATGCTTCTTCTCATCAGGACGAAAAGAAAGGAATCGAAAAGTGTCCGAACACATTCTTGTTCATGTATTTATAAGAAGGAGTTATTTGTTAAAAGAGTCATTCATTAGAGGGTTTGTTTATTTAGAACAGAATGTTCAAAGGTGTAGAGAAGGTAACGAATCCGATTCAGAGTTGGAAAGGAAAAGAAAGTCTTATGCAAGACTTCTCGACTCGAAGGATCACTCCTAAACTAACACCTATTAGGGGTCCACCCCACCTCAGAAATGAGGTAAAAGGATCTCAGAACCTCTCTATTTAGGGGTGTCTAAACAGTGACTCCTAAATCCAAGAGAATGTTGGCCATACTCGTTCAAGGTAGAAATGAACATAGTATTCCAACGGAAAGAAGGGGAGCTTGATCCATTAGGGACATGGATGCATTACCGATTTTTGAAAGCAGAACTATCTGATTAAAAATGGAGAGAGGAATTGTCCCCAGCGGAGTCGCCAGAAATTGTCGGCATTATTTTTAGGTTGTGTGTTTTATTTTGAAAAGGGGGTTGCCTAACAGATATTGTCGGTGAATTTTTAATTTAATTTAAATAAATAATTTGAAAAGTAGTATTTGATTTTGAAAATAATTTTAAATTTGAAAATTTTAAGATATGAAATCAAACTGATCTCACATCCCGAATAGTTTATATAAACGAGCACCGCATCACAAACTGTGTATCTATCTCGAAGAATAGACACACTGTTTGGTGATGGGACTCGATTAAATAAACTAGAAGATTTGTGACATCCGTTTGGTCTGCGAACCATTTTTATAAGCCGACAAGTTCCCCTGCTTAATATAAATGAATTAAGCAGGGTTTATATTACCTGGGTTCTTAAAATTCCCTATAAGGGCAAGCCCCTATAGTTAATTACATCTTAAGTGACGGGAATCACCTAAGAAAACTCTCGATAATAATCAGTAGTTCTGCTCTCAAGAATTTCAAAGTTTAAGTTTTCAAGGGATTGAATTTTGGAATTTCAATAGGGAATGGATCAATTTTGGAAGATTTTATTTTGGGAATTCAAAGGATGAAAGGTAGGAGAAATTACAGATTCGAAGCGAACTTCGGCAATTTCCCGACTATCCTATTGTTTGGCTTGAATTTAAGAAAGTCGTAATATTTCTTTAATGTTTTGATCTTGCCAATTTTAATTAATTAGGACTTATATTCGTATGACATGATCATACAAATAGCCTCGAAGATATGAGGGTTTATATCGTATCGAACGACTACCTCGGAAATCCTAAGACCGGTTAGGGCTTAATTTACATGACATGATTATGCAAATGCCTAACGAAAAGTTGAGGATTTATGTTGCGCTAAGCAAACTACCTCGAAATCCTATGGCTTGGTTATTTAATTCTAAGAATGGTTTTGCTGATGTAGATTCAAGTTTTGCTGATGACGATGGTCGTGCTGCCCACCGTGCTCCGAGCTCCTTGTTGTTGCAGAGGTTTGGTTTTAGAAAATTGTAATCAAAAGAGAAGAGAGGAGTTTGGTTTTAGAAATCTTAAAGTCCAAGTGTTTTTTTTTAGTGTTTTAGTTAAAACAAATCTTAAAGTTGATTATAACAACACCGGTTAAGATCCCACGGTTCCATCCTTCCGGCATCGTTATTTTTATCGGATTCACTTAGTCCGAATGAATTTGCTAAACTCAACTAAATGAGTTCCACACTTTCATTTAGACCGTGGGAAATCTCGTTAGCAACACGTAGGTTACATCATCTGAGGTATTCCCCATCATCCAACAAGACGTTTTAATTTAGTTCTAATTGCAGTTTTGTGTTCTGTTTGTGATTAAATTTTGAGTTGTTTTATATTTTGAAATGTTGTGGCGGTGAATTTTATCTTGCAATGACATTTAATTTAGTTTTGGTTTCAGTTTTAGGGACTATCCTAAAGGTGTGGGTTTTCATGCAACAGTTGTTTATCATGAAAGAAAAGTAAGTGCGATGCGATTAAATAAATTGCAATAAGGTAAATTGCAATAAAATAAAAGCGTACCTGGAGGGTCTTCCCGTCATCCAAAGCTGCACTTAAAACATAATTAGAATATTTAAACAAGTTCCTAGGTAAAGCTAAGGGAAGGGTTATGGTTTTCTACCAAATTCCTAATCCTATAGCTAGTCATTCCTTATGACGTCTAGGTTCTTGTATTCTGTTTTGAGGACGATTTTCTTCATCAAAGAATAATTAAGTTCAATTGTTCTTATAAGTATCATATCATATTGAGGAAGTGCTTAAGAAGAATCTTAAACATCTTTTCAATACTGATAGGATTGTTTTAAGTCCAAATGAATTTAATTATACAAATGAATTAATCGTCAATTTATCTTGCTCAGTGAACTGGGACATTTGAATATCCTATAAGTGAAGTAACACTTCATTTAATGTTCTGTTTAGGAGTTATGATAACCAAAGCTTTCGTGGGCAAACTGGTGTTCAAATGGTTTGTGATTTAGTTTAATTTCAGTTAACGGGTTTAAATTTGGAATAATGTTCAAGTTGCTTTATATTGAATTTCTTTATTTCTTAGGTGATGTTATTATTTAATTCAATTTAATTTAATTTTAATTTAATTTGATTTGGTTTAGTTTCTATTTTAATTTAATTTAATTTGATTTAAATTAATTTTAATTTTAACTTGATTTTATATTTTTTTTATTATTTTAATTCAATTTAATTTAATTTAATATGATTTAATTTAATTTAATTTAATTTAATTTAATTTAATTTAATTTAATTTAATTATTATTATTTTTATTTAATTTTATTTAATTAATTTAATTTAATTTTAATTAAATTTAATTCAATTTAATTTAATTTGTTCAATTTAATTTAATTTAATTTATTTGATTTAATTTAATTTAAATTAATTTAATTTGTTTGATTTAATTTAATTTAATCTTTAATTCAATTTTAATTTAATTTTAAAGATTAACTCCTTTAACATTTTAAAACTTAAATTTGAATTATCATTTTAATTAGGAATTAAATATTATTGAGATGATTAATTTAGGGATCCTTAGATCAAAGAATAAATTTCTTCCTAATAATAATATCCCTATTTAATAATTCCAACTTTATTATTCTTCCAAATTTAATTAATTATTTAATTAAGGTTTATTTCACTTATTTTTAAATTTTTTAATAGGTTTCTACCCTTTAATTATTTAAATTTCAATCATCCAACTCAGATTAAGATCAAATATTTTACTTTTTAATTTTATTAAACCTAAAGTTTTAATTAAGGGTTAAAATTTTAATTACCACTTTGCCCTTCAAGCTTAATAATTTCATAACTCACTAAATTGAGCTTAAATGAACTTGAAATTTTTATGTGACTTCACTCATATGCCAATAAAGACATGAGAGGAAAAAATGTGATTTTTCTGTATTTAATTTATTTATGTAATTATTTTTGGTGAAAAATAGAGATTTCCAAGGAAAATTTAATAATATGACCAAGGGGAGGTTTCTGTCCTTAAGAAAATTATGGGACATTCCTAATGACTAGAGGACCACTTGGACCAATTTTGCTGATTTTTTGAATTATATTATTTTTATTATAATTATTTTGAGTTTTGGAGTATTAATTAATTTAAAAATAAAATAAAGGTTGAAAAATGAATTTTATATTTTTCAAAAATCTCTCTGATATCAAAGAAATCAGAGAATCAATTTTTAAAACTTTCTGATTTTTCGATGATTTATTAGAATTATTTTAGTGGAAATACTAGAAAATATATTTTTTTAATTTTAAAATTACCCTAGGGCTTTAAAATTTAATATCTCATCAAATAGACCTAAGAAAAATATGGGGTTTGTTCCTAAGTGATTAGAATTCAAAATATGACATTTTGGTGAATTTTATTATTTTTATGATTTTTATTATTTTTTAATTATTAAAATATTAAAATAATACAAAAAATCAACTTTTTAGAAAATTGAAATTTTAATTTTCTTAAATTCCCCTGATATCATAGAGGCTCCAAAACCGATTTGGTGAATTTTTGAAAAGTATTTTGAAAGTTATGAATTTTTAAAGTTTAAATTGACTAAATGGCTTAATCAACCCATTTAATAGGGCTAACCAAGTCCAATTGACTTCAAACTTTTATGGTGGGTTCCTCTGACCCTAAAGGTCAGTGGAAAATTGATTTCAAGTCAATTTGATGTATGGTTAACTCTAATTAATTGGGGACCTATTTTGGGTGTTTAAGCCAATTAGGGTTATTTTAAATGAACTAGTTCAAAACCTATTTTTCCTAGGGTCCTCTGGTCATAAGAAACATCACCAAATTTTCCTAGAATTTATTTCACAACATGCTAATTATTGGATTTAAAAAACTCAAAACAGCAACATGAATTTAAAAAATCAATAACTTCTCATAATGTTCCCAAATTCAGAGGCTTCAAAAGCCCTATGGTCTCATGCCATGGTGAATTTCCTATATGCATGGAGAATTAAAATATTGCAGAGGGTAAATAAATTATTAAACATAAAATACTTGATGAAATTAAATGATTTCTTTTCCACATTATTATCCTCTGTTCTCTGAGCAAGAGGGTATTTTTATTTTATTTTTCTGTTTTTCCTACACAAAGTTATGGATTTTTGAAGTTTAGGGAATTAAATAAATAAGAAAATACCCTGATTTTATATTTATCCACGCAGCGCCGCGTCAACCTCGGCAGCTCCGAAACGCCGCGTGGCGCTCTCTGAATCGACGCCGCCATCCGACTCAACGCTCCGGGGGCCCGCTGTGTCGTTCCGTCTCCTCATCCGACGTGATCCTGGCCATCCGTCCGCGCGTGTATTAAATGAATGGCATCCGTTCATCGTCCCCAAGCATCCTCACCCGAGAGCCGTCCACACTAAATCCCTAAGAACTCACTCAATACTTAACGAATTTTCGTGTTCTTGTGCTCTATGGATTCGTCTTGAAGAGACGAACACATCTATACGGTGATCATGCATTGAAATTAAAGCATTTGAAATGAAGAATCTCCAGAAGCTTGGGATGAAGAATTAGCTCATACCTTTGCTCAGAGAAGTGTGGCTTCAATCTGAGGGTTGTGTCACCTTTGATTGCGTCCCAGCAAGCTCCAGATGAAGTCTCCTGGTCTGGTGAATTGCCTAGCTATGAAAGTGACCACAGCCGATCACAAAGCTTGGAGGCTGGAACAACTGGGTGGCTTGGAGATGGGGCTTTCAGTGGGAAACTTCTCCTCTTGGTCCAGTGAAGGTGTAGGACCAGTCAATTTGAGGATTGGCTCACTGTGGCAAAGTTTCCTGGTTTTGGGTGAAATTTCAGTTGGGAAATTGGATTCTGTTGGGGGGGATTAGGGCAAATTGACACTGGGGATCAACTGCTCTGAGTATGGAGTAGGGTTTGGAACAATTTTGGCGAGTTTCGGCAAGGTTTGTGCAACTCTCTTCCATGGCCGTGAGGGGGTCGGGTTTAAATAGAGGTGGCCGGAGAGCCTCACGGGGATGGCCAAGTGTTGGGATCGAGCTGCTCTCGGGCATGGGAAGAACGGCCATGGTGGCCATTGGGCATGGGGCGGCTCGGCAAGGTGGAATCCCAAAGTTTGGCTTCTCCCAAGGTCTCGGCCATGGTGTTTTCCGGCGACACGGTGGTCGGCCGGCCGTGCACCGGTCACCATCTTGTTCGGGTGGGTCGGGGCTGGGGTTTAGTGTAGGCAATTGGCAAATGCCATGTGTAAAAGGCTTGGATTAGAATGGAATGGGAGAGGGCTCATTTTGGCTCAAATTGGTCAACCCATCCCTTTGGGCTAGGTGCACCACCCAAGGCTTGGTTTAGGCTGAAGAGAAAGTGATTTGGCTCAGCATAATCAGTAGGGTCAAGTCACCATCCAAGCACAATTAGGCATAAGCATGGTTAAGGGGAATCATGGGAGTGGTTAATCACCTTTAGGAGTTAAGGAAAGAGTCTCCGCCTTTTGCCTAAAATGGCATGGTGACATGTAAAGAGGCTCTCATGGCTTTCATGTGGCTCATGCATGGCTTCATGGCTCATCTTTGGCTTGGGAAAAGTTAAGTCAATTTCATGGAAATGGATTTATGAAAAATTTGGTATTTTGATGGGAATTTGTATGGGGCTTAATTTGGAATGGCTTCATGATGAGTTTTTGAAACTTAGGGATTGATTTTAATTAAGGGTATGATGTAGAGCAATTGTCATATGGGCTTTAGCATGAAATTTGGGCTTTTAGGAAGGTTTCATGTAAGTGGGCTTTTAAGTTTCAAAATGAATTCATGGATGGGAATTTTGTAAAAGTTTGGGCCAAATAATTGTTGGGTTTGGCTTAGGGATATGTCATGAGTGATTTGAAATAAGTTTGGAGTGATTTGGGTTTGAATTGGGTTGGATTTGGGCTTCTTTGGTGAATGGGCCAATATAGGTCAAATTGGGCTAACTTGGGCCTATGTTGGGCTAGGATTGAAATTGATGTAAAATAAATGTTTGGAAATGTTTATGGGAGTGTTTCAAAGAGGTTTTGGCTTTGGTTGGGTTTTGATTTTGGGGTTTGGGCTTATTTGGGTTAGGTTTGGGTTTAGGTCAAAATTGGGCCTTTTGGTTTTGGGTTGAATTTGAGTGGGGTTTGGGTCTAAATTTTGGGCAAATAATGTTAAGTTTTTGTTTGTAGGGATGTTAAGGGAGGTTTGGAAAAGATTTGGGGTTAATTGGACTTGAATTGGGTGAGTTTGGGTTAGGTTTGGGTCATGGGTCCAAATTGGGCTTTAAGGCCAAAAGTGAAATTGGATCCAAATGTCAATCAAATTGGACTTGGATTTGGTCTAGATTGGTGTTGGGGATGTTGAATTGAAGTTTAGAATTGAATTGGACCAGAATTTGGGTCAATTGGGTAGGTTTGGTTTGACATTGGGTTCACTTAGGGTTAAAATGGGTCAAATTGGGGGTTTTGACAAAAGTAGGGTAAATTGACAAATTTGGCCCATGGTGTAGTTTAACAAAATTAAATTAGGAATATTTGGGATTTTTTGGAATTTTCTGGGAATTTTCTGAATTTTTGGATTTTTGGGTCAAGAGGGGTATTTTGGGTATTTAGAGGGTATTGGGAGGTATTTTTGGAATTTTTGATATTTTTGGCTATGGATGATCAATTTGAGTAATGTGGGAATGCTTGGAATTGATTTTGAGGAATTTTAGGTGATTTGGAAATTTTTGAAAAATTTGGGTAATTGCAAGGGTTTTGGGTAGGTTAGGCGGGTGTAGGGTCCCGGGGGTCAAAAGTTGAAAATTTAGGAAATTGAAGATTGGGTAAATGTAAGTGGAATGAAATCATTTTGGTTGAGCCATGAAGCCATATCAAGCCCACATGAGCCATGAAGGGACTCATTTGAGGCATCCACTATGTTGTTCCTAACCCTCTTAGCCAAGGGCTTAGGGGTTAAGGACCATCCATGTGAATCACCTACATGAGTCAGGAGCTCAAGTTGGGTATAGGTGTGTTTCCTAAGATGTTTGTGAAAGTGTAGTGTATGAATGTAGTGTATGTGTAAGTCAGCCCTCACCAAACCAGGCCACCCAGGGCAGTCCTAAGGCCAAAGAGTCCTATAGGAACTCATCCTTTAAACTTCCACATTTGATTTCCACCCTCTAGGTGATTAGGGGTCTACAATCAAGTTTGTGGAGTTTGCAGGGAGTTAGGAAGTGGTTTGAATTTCTAGGTGGTGGGTCCCAATTCTAATCCTCTAAGATAGTCAAAGGAAAGGCCTAAGGCTAGATCCTAAGTACTAAAAAAGAAGAAGAGAAGACCTCATTAAAAATGAGGTCAACAAGACGTCATCAAATGGTTTTGACATTAATGATCCTCTGGCAGCAGCATCGATGATTGATCTTAAAGATCCTACTAATCCATTATAGAATTTTTGAATAATTAACCAATCTGGTAACGCATGATGTGGGAATTTCCTAAGAAGTTCTTTAAATCTCTCCCAAGCTTCATATATTGATTCTCCATCAAACTGACTAAAAGAAGTTATATCATTTCTAAGCTTAGCAGTTTTAGATGGTGGAAAATATTTAGATAGAAATTTTTGAGATTACTCTCCCCAAGTTTTAATAGATCCAGGTGCTAACAAATTTAACCACATTTTAGCCTTATCCCTTAAATAAAAAGGAAAAACTCTAAGTCTAATAGCATCGTTAGATACTCCATATTTGAAAGTAGCACAAAGTTCTAAAAAATTAGCAAGACGTAAATTAGGATCTTCAGTAGGTGAACCACTAAATTGATTATTTTGTACCATTTGGATAATTGCAGGTTTAAGTTCAAATGAATTAGCAGCTACATCAGGGTTTTGAATAGTTAAATGAATTTCATCTAATGTAGGGTTGTCATAATCTCAGAATGGTCTTGGTTGATTGATATTTTCATTTTCAGGAATATTTGCCATTTGTGTTAAATTTATATTTTTTTCTTTTTTGTTTTCTAATTCTTTTAATTGTACGCTCTAATTCTGAATCGTAAGGTATTAAATTTTCGTTTCCAAATTTTCGCATACAATTTTACAAAACAAAATAGTGAGTTACTTTAGTAAATAATTTCTTTACTTCCCCGGAAACGGTGCCAAAAACTTGACCCACTTTTAATATGTTTGCAAATTAAGTTTATAGTAACGGTACCAAAAACTTGATCCCGCTTTAATATATATATGATTTTATGATGGAATGTATAATGTGGATTCTACGCAAGTATACGTATCGTATCAAGTAATACAGGGCTCTAGTAGAGTCCTGGTTATCGATCCCACAGGGAAGTTTTTAACAGATTTGTATCAGCTAAATTTAAAGGAATTACTTACTAATAAAGTAAACATAAATTTAAAGTAACTAAAGCAAAATAAAGTAAACTAATGCTTGAAATAAAGTTAATTTAAATAATTCAGAAAAAGTATCCTTCTCCTTGTTTTTTAGAAAATTAAGTGAATGATGAATCTAATTTAGAATTTTTGAACTGTATTGTGACAAATGGGAGCATTCCAATTCTTTATCCTTTGGTCCAGGTGCAAAGAACATTGACTAATCCTATGTTTGATTACTGAATCTGCGGCTAGGTCCGGGAGGATACTTGTTCGTCACTTCGAGCTCCCACGTTCCCCTCACCCGAGGGCTAACATCTACACTTCATCTCTCGAAACAATAGGACCAAATTGAATATTTTAGTCCTGTCACACTAAAATGTCCAATTCTACGTCCGATAATTAATATTTCCCTATTTATTTGCACCCTCCTTCCAAGGTTTTTGACTTCCCCGAATATTGGATGTAATTTTTACCGTAGTTGATAATTCAACATATTTTAACAAATCAATTGGCGGATTGAAAGTAAATTAAGTTTTAAGTAAAAATTATCACAATTTATTCTAATATATTAGGTACTTCTATTTAATTTCATAAATTCGCATAATTTTCATAAACAAGGAGAAAGACTAAGAAAACTACTCAGAATGCATGGTAATAAAACAAAGCATGGATTTCATTTAAAGTTAACAACAATAAACAAAAGTACTTATCTTAATTTCCTCTCCAAGCAGACTCCTTGAAGTTCCTTTGACTTTTCTTTCTAGTACAGCAAACTTCTAACTCACTAAATAGCACTCAAATACAAATAAACTCAAGAAACTCACTAATGACAAACAACAGACACACTTAAGACACACTTAAGACACACACCAGACACCAGACACACAAAAGACTAAAATTCATCCTCTATTTATAGAGGTAGGCAAAGGTCCAAGGGATACTTAAACACCTCTTCAAAAAGCGTCCAGGTTCAATGTATTTACTTTTTGAACTGTGTCGTTGTCGGTGGGAAACGACCTCGCCGTCAGCGGGGCTTCTTGAAGGTCTTCAAACCGCGCGATCTAGCTGTCGGCGGGCTCGGGCTCGCTGTCAGTGAGGTAGTTATAATTCCTTCAGAAATTCTTCTCATGATCTCACCGTCGGCGGCCTCGATCTCGTCGTTGGCCACTTAGTTCAATTTGCATGAATTTCTTCCTTTTTGATCCAAATTCACACCATTTCATGCTTTTTGCTTCCATCACTTATAAATCTTCATTCCTGCAGTAAAATAAGGAAAATACCTTTCTTTAAAGTGCAATTTCATAAAAAATAGAAAAGAATTTCTTAATGTATTTTTCTGTGATCAATGTGTCTATCCCTTAAGAGTCCTCCAGCTGGTACGACCCTCTAAAGTAAACATTTTCTACCACAAATGGTCCTTCCCATGTCGATTCAAATTTTCTACCTATCTTATGGTGTACAAAAATAGGCCTTCTGAGAACGAGTACGAGGTCACCGAATTTGAACGACCTCGGGTGGACCAACTTATTGTGGGATTGAATCATCTTTATTTGGTAGAGTTCCAAATTCTGCTGTGCAAGCAATCTTTTCCTTCAAGACTTTCCATTTCAAACACTCGAAGTTTGGCGTTCTTTTCTATTATAATTTGATTAGTGACAGAGATCTAGAGTGACGGTAGCTGAACTTATTGTGGTAGGATTGCCTCGGACCCGTATACAAGTGCATATGGTGTAAATTGTGTCGGCATTCTGACTGTCATCCTCTTGGTCCACAAAGCTTCTAATAATTTCTCATGACATGCTCTTTTGTTCTCGTCGAGTGTCTTCTTTAGAATTTCAACGAGCATCTTGTTGAAGGCTTCTACTAAGCATTTGATTTGGGGTAATAGATCATAGAGTATCTCCAATCTATCCTATGTCTTCTGACGAAGTTGTTATTCTTTGTGCTCTTGAAGGTGGACCCATTGTCAGAGATAATTCTTCTCGGCACATCAAAGCGGTAGAAAACCTGATTCTTGAAGAACTGTAGAACTTGTTTTGTTATAACTTCCCGTAGCGGAACTGCCTCTGCACACTTGGATAAGTAGTTATAGCTGCAAGTATGAATCTATGTCCTTTTGAAGATGGAGGGTTTATCGAACCCACTATATCCGTGCCCCAACACTCGAATGGCCACGAGGAGATCGTGGGGTGCAGAACATTCGGGGGTTGGTGCAAGACCACTTCTTGCACTTAGCATTGATGACATTTCTTTATTGTATCCATGCAGTCCGTCATCCTTGTCGACCAGTAGTATTTAAGTCTCTTGATTTTCATTTTCATTTTCATTTTCAGTCCTGACTGGTGAGCATCACACAATCCGGCATGTACTTCTTTGACAATTTTTTGTGCTTCTGCTCTACTGAGGCATCTGAGCCACATCTGTTGGAAGAATCTCCTGTACAGAACACTCTCAATTAAGGCATATGAGAGAGCTCTCTTCTAAATCTTATGCGCTACTAACTTGTCTTTTGGTAACCTTCCAGTTTGTAAATATTCTATCAATGGTTGACGCCAATCTTCTATATCATCTGCCGCTGTGGCTGCTATATCTTCTTTTCCAATCTTGTGTAGAGTGTCGAGGTCGATCTGTGACAAAACTTGACTTCCCTGTACTGTAATATCTATAGAATCTTCAGGAGGACAAGCCAATTCTTTAGTGAGTTTAGCTAAAGCGTCTGTGTGGGCGTTGTGTGACGATGCGATGTCTACCAACAATATCATCGCCCACCTTGCTAAGCATCTGAAAAGTGTTGGTCAGGTCATTAAATATTGCAATGGATTAATCTTCGAGATCAGGTTGACCTTATGAGACAACATGTAATGTCTAAGCTTTTGAGCAGCTAAAGCTTTTGAGCGGCAAAAACTAAAGCTAGGTAATGTTTCTCAACATGTGGATACTTCATTTCTGCTGGTATTAGATGTCTAATCAAGAAGTAGAGTGCGTTTTCTTTACCCTCATCGTTAACATAGGCAAGTAAGGCTCTGAGGGACTCATCCAAACCTGCAGTGTAAAGTATCAATGGTCTACCCGGGATAGGGGCTGCCAAAAGAGGAGGTGTCGTTAGTATCATTTAATATCTTCGAAAGCTCATTCACACAGCTCTCCCCAAAAAAATGTGACATCTTTTCAAAGTAATTTCGAAAAGGGGAGACACCTTCCTGATAAACTAGATATGAAGTGTCTTAGATATGTCAATTTTCCTTGAAAAGAATGCACTTATTTCAAGGTTCTAGGGGGAGGCATTTCTAATATCGCTTTAATCTTTTCTGGGTTGATTTCGATTCCCCGATGATGGACAATGAATTATAGAAATTTCCTGGAGGTAACATCAAAGGTTCATTTTAAGGGATTATCTTTAGATTATATTGTCGTAATCATTCAAATACGATCCTCAAATCATTTAGGTGATTTTCCTTTACTTTCTCTTAATAACCAAATCATCCACATAGCATTCCACTTGGTTGTGAATGAGGTCATCAAAGATCTGTGTCATTGCTCTTTGGTATGTTGTTCCGTTGTTCTTCAATCTGAATGGCATCACAGTGTAGCAGTAAATCCCAATCGGAGTTCTGAATGTCGTAAGTGTTGTATCTTCTGGAGCCAGCTTGATCGGATTGTACCCTGATGATCCATCCATGAAGAAGAAAATTTTGTGTGACGATGCGATGTCTACCATTAATTCTGGTATTTCCAAAGGGAATTCATCTTTTGGACATGCTTTATTTAGATCCCCGGAGATGACACACGCTCGTATCTGTCCATTTTTCTTCTTTCCTGGTCCGATGGTTGCTAACAATGTCAAATATTGTTCTTCTCCGACAAAGTTAGTGTCTATTAATTTCTTTATTTCTGCCGTAATGTGTTGTTCCATTTCGAGGTGCATTCTTCTGTGAGCTTGCTTTACTGGTGTTGTACTTTGATTCACTCCTAGCCATTGACCTGCAACCTCTGGAGATAGTCCAGGCATTTTGTCATAGTTTCAAACGAAGCAATCTTTGAATTCTGACAGTAACCTGACCAAGTCTGTAACCTCTTTTTCATTGAGCAACGAATTTATGAAAGTTGGGAGCAGTCCCGAGATTGATCTCTTTTAATTCATCAACAATTAATTTGATTTCTTTTTAAAATTCTGGTAGAGCCTCTTCTATTGTGTGATCTTCGTATTCATCTTGGATGTCCATGCAATCTTCCATTGGCCGACTAGTAACAACCAAGCAAAATCCTGAGTCATCAACGGGTCTGATCGTACTGAACTCAAGACCTTCTTTTATGTTGAGTTTCTTTCCTTTTGTATTCAATAATTTTTTTAATGATTGTAACTTATCTTTTGGTATTTGCTTTGTTACATATCCTTGTTGAATTAAACTTTGTACACATGGTGAAAAGTAATCAAAAGGTAATTCCATTAATTCATTAGAATCATTTTCTTCAAGAGTTATACAAGGTTCAAAAGTAGAAGGAGAAGCTTTATAAAACTTGATCGGTTTAAAACTATCATTATGGAATTTCTTGATTTCCATACTCTTGATCTTTTGAGGGTGGATCAGAGTTAGAGTCATGGCTTTAACATAATGATTAATCTGATCATACATTGATTCATATTCATCTCTTTCCGTGTCTTCCATAGAAATCTTAAACTGAGGCTTCTTTTGACTTATCATCATTATTTCGTTATCTTCTTTGGAGCTTCCTTCTACTTAAATGCTGATAAAAGGCTTCGTCCGTTCAACAATCTGATGAGTTCTTCCTCGACCAAGTCCCCAGCCTTGACCTCAGATGTGTGAGCTAAAAGAACCTCCACCAACTTGTTGTGAAAGAGTTGTGGGAGATCGTTGAACTGGAACTATATGGTCCCATTCTAGTCGTTCTTCTGAATCTTCTACTTTGTCATAATTTCTCTTGAAATTATTGTTCTCTTCAAAGGAGTGTAATAGGCAGCCTCTTCGTGAATGCCTACTTCATGTATTGAGAAAGGTTGTAAGTCTCCCTTAATGCAATGTGCTCGTCCTTCTTTGTAGTATTTGATGCATTGGTGAAGCGAAGACGGGAACATATTGTACTCATGAAACCACGTCCAACTAAGCAGGATATTGAACGATGTATCCGCATCGATGACATGGAATTTTGCAGTTGTTACTAGATTTCCAACTTTCATTTGTAGTGTTATAGATCCGAATGCTCTTTCTCCTTTCTGGTTGAATCCTCTTAGCATCATTTATCCATAGAAAGTTCTCTAGCATTGATGTCTACGTATGCTAGTGTTCGTAGACTCATTATGTTGAGCGACACTCCAGGATCTAATAACACTCTAGAAAGTACAAACCTTCCGATGATGATGGAAATGTAGAGCAGAAGGATGTGATCAGCTGTATAATCTTCATTGGTGAAGGTTACGCCTGATTGTTCTTTCAAAGTACAAACTCCATCTAAGGATGTGCTAGCCAACTGTGCTAAGCAAATATCCGAATCAATTAGAGCCTTGATCAAATATTCTCTCATCTCCTTTGATAGGATCAGAGCATCGTAAATGCTTATTTTGGTTGGCAACTTCCTGAGATGAGCTAGCATATTATAATCCACTTTATTTAAATCTTTGATTTCATTTCGAACCTGTACTTCTTTCGTTGCTGGAGATATTTCTTCTTGAGTAATTGCCTGTTTTCCTTTATTCATTGTAGTTGTCCTTGGCAGTTGCCACTTCTTAGATGTACTTCTATTATTTCTTCTTCTTCTAGATACAGAGATCCTTCTTTTACCATATCTGGCTCTTCTGTATTTGAAAAATGTGGAGCTCCTTTGCATTCAAGGGCTGGATCCTCGCTTTCGGTGTTTTTGTATATGGTGTTGTCGATATCTTCTTCATTCTCATCAACATTCTCATCGAAAACAATCATGATTTGAGGATCATTTTGGGAATCAAAATCAGGGTTAGAGGGGTTGTGATTAGTTATGTCATCACTAGAGACAATAAAAACATAGCCAACATCATTTCTATTATCATTATGAGACCCTAGAGAGGCATAAAGATAATGGTAGAAAGTCAGGGGTTTGAGGTGTGTCACCCTCGAATCCGAAACAACCAATCTAACAGAGGCAACCACTATCTTACCCTTTACGCTATCGTACTTAATTTTGTTCATGATCTGCTTCTTTCTCGATTCTTTTCGTGGTGGCTTCCTTGATGAATACTTAATCTCGGACTGGGCTGGCGGTAGACTCCGGACAGCAGTTTTCTTCGGAGTTGACTGGATCTGGTCCAGGACTTTCTTGAGCTTATTCCAAATTGTGCTCCATCCACCTTTACCAATGTATGAATCAATCAGAGAGATTGGCTCGGCAGAAATCACATTTATAGAACCTCTTTCAGGTTCTTTCAATTATTCCTTAGGTATCTTTATATTCCCTTCCTTGTAATTCCACTCGAGCTAATCCTTAAAACTGAAGTAGCTTTCTATGGTGTGTCTGAGCATCCTGTGGTAGGGGCAGAAGTTTGGCTGATCCTTCTTGTCCACTTCTTGCGGCTTCTTCAACTTGGGCAATCTGAACTCGAGCTTCTTCATTAGATTCCTTAAAATCTTTGCTACGGAGTCGTCCTTAAAGGAGTAGTTTCTATGCAACAGTTCTGACATTGTCGGACTTTGTTGTCCTTCTGTCCTGTAAGACCTCTACTGCTGATCAGACTGACTGCTCTGTTGTACATGAGGCTGACTATACTACTGAGGCTGACTGTACTGGTGTGACTGACTGTGCTACAGCTCAGCCTGAATCCTCATTGGTTGCTTTCCTTTGCTGACTGTGGGCACTATGCCAGACCTCTTTTCATATGCTTTAGCCGATTTTATCTTTTTTGTCTTTTCTATAGGCTCCATGTGCTTGACTTGTTCTTATAGGCTGCTGGCTTTACTGAGTGGCTTCTCAAAGGAGTTGATGGTGAGACCCTTAAGCATGAAGGCCACCAGACCATAGATACGCTTCAATAGTATCTTAATCATGTGCTATTCTTCCAGATGACGTTCTCATTTCATGCTTAAGTTTCTCCATCTGAGAATGTAGTCGATCAAAGTCTCATTAGGTTTCTGCCACTCCACCACGAGATCTCTTATGGTAACATGATGTCGGGCACCGGCAAATCTTTTCACAATCATGTTTTCCAGTTTTGCAAAATTCTTTATTGATCCATTGGGATGCTCGGCATACCAATCAAACACTATTCCTAACAGGCTGCTGACAAATTGAATGAATAACAAAGCTTCACTTCCTCCTGTGTTGCAACAACTAGCTCTGAAATGTGCTATCTGTTGGAGAGGATTTCCTATCCTGTTGAACGTCCTGAAAGTCAGGGGCACAAAGCCTTTAGGGTAAGGAATGAAATCGAACTCCTTCGGGTAGGGTCTACCCTTCGAAACTGATCCACCTCTTTTGGACTGAGCCAAGTCCTCCGGAACTTGTTGTTCGACCATCTAGTTAATGTATTTTTCTAACGGATTCAGATTCGGATCTCTTCTTAGCGGTTCGTCTTCATTGGCTGAAGCGACTTCCTTTCTTTCATCGGCGAAGTGTATAATCTCGGGTTGCTTAACCTTTAGAGATGTTGTTGGTCGTCGCTATGACTGTCCATGGAGTGTAGCCATGGCGGTCATGGCAGCAGTCATCTCCTCCATTCTCTTCTCTAAATGGCTAATTTGTTCATCTCTTGTCAGGATGGTCCTCCGTAGCTCATCTGTGGTGTTCTCCTCACTAGGAGCATCACACGCAGATAACATGGACCGAGTTTCAACCATGTTGACCTCCATGAGTTCTTCGTTCATGTAATCTGACAGGAAGTAATCCTCTTCATCAATATCCAACCCTCATTGTTTAGCTAACTCAGAAATTTCTACTTGAAGCCTTCAAACTTTATCATTAACTGTTTTCTTTTTGTCAGCTTTAAATCTATAGGTTTCCATGTGCTATCACATTTTTCTACAACTGATTCAGAAGCAATGGCGGTAGTAGCAACGGAAACATTGGACTCATGATTTATTATGTAGTCAACTGATTTTTCAGAATGTACTGGTGCAACAACTCTCATTAACCACACTTTCTTCTTAAAAGTTGACGCCTTGAGACGTGGTGTCTCGGTGGGGACATTGAGGTGACGAGGGGATGTGTGCTCCCTAGTGTGTAGACCATGCACAGAGGAGAATAATTCTCCTATGTTCTGTCTCTTTTGAGGTTTCTCATGCACATCAGCAGTTGGTATTCTCGGACCTAGCTGGGACTTGACCGACTTGCTTATAGTAGTATCATATATAACAGCAGCATCAATATGTTTCCCTAAACGATGTTCGATGGAAACTCAGGCGGATCTTTCCATTTCTGGAATTTTATCCTTAATTTCAGGGGATGTTGCACATCCCATCATCTTGAGAATCTTGGTGATAGAACAACGCTCTATTTTAGACAATCTTCACAGAAGGGTGTGAGCTCAAGTGAAAGGTGCGGGCCTTCCCCTCATCTTATCATGACCGTATGGTGCTAGAAGTGTAGCGGCAATCCTATGGAGGCTTTCATTTCCAGTAGCATCAGCTAATGGGTGGAACCTATTACCTCAAAGAAGAGGAGATGTGTCTGGTAAACTGAGTTCCTCCTGTTGATTAATCTCATCAAGTACTGGCAGATTTGTGACCTGTGTTTTGGGAGCCTTGTGAATTCTGCAGTTGCGGTTTCTTCTTTGAGATTTGGTTAACAGGGAGGTCTAGAACTTCAGCCAACCTTGAAGACTGGTGGCAGGGCAAGAAAGGTATCCTCAGAATCATCTTCATGCAGAATCTCTTTCCTTTTGGTAGAAGGGAAAGTGGGTGCAGTGACGGTGAAGCCGGCGCAGTAGAGGTAATAACTCTCCTTAGCACGGAGATGACTGACTTGACAGGGGCAGTGATTATCTTCACCTTCTTAGTAGAAGGGAAATCTTCATGGGAGTTCAGGTCGAACTCAGCGGACGGCTCTTAAATTCTAGGAGTGGCAACTTTCATGACAAGAAACAGAGCTTTTCCAAGTACGACTTCAAACTCACTGAAGCCGGTCCTGAATTGAATCATTGGTGCTACAAGACGGGCCTCACGGGAGGAGGGTAGATTTTAGGAGAAATTTAGCGTAGGGGTTGACATCTTTAACTGTCAAGTGAAGTATTCTGAAGTTTAGTTAGGGCCAAAAAACCTTGTCATCATAGTGCAAACACTACGGAAAAAGGTTTTTTTGTGGATTAGGGGAAATTTATTTTCTTTTGATGTTTTATTGTCTTTTTATATCATTTTTTAAAATTTTCACTTGTTGGTTAAAATAAGTTTTAAGGTTTAAAGAATAATGGGTCAATCTACCGAAGACAGGATTGAACCCGAAAGACACAGAAAAGAAGTGAAGTATGGGAACCCATCGGAGGTCCCCTTCACAGAGCAGATTGCCCTAGCAAGATTTGCTCGCTGACACACCTATTGGGGGTCTAACCCCATAAGATTGAAAGGGAAACATAGGGACTCCTGAGCCCTTCTCTTTATGAGTGACTAAAAAGACAGTCCTAAAATTCAGAGGAGTTGATCACACATTCCAAAGAAAGAAATGGATGAAATATGTGAACGGAAGAATGGTAATCTAGATCATGAGGGACATGAGAGCCTTACCGATAAGTGAATATAATTTTCCTGATCTTAATGAAGACAGAAACTATTCCCCAATGGAGTCTCCAAAAAACTTTCGACAATTAAAAAAAAATTTTTTTTGAAGTAAATGGGTATGATATTTTATTTTGAAAAGAGTCTTAGAATATATTTTTATGAAAATAGAGATTTGATTTATTTTAATATATATATATATATATATATATATATATATATCAGAGAAAGGGAAAATTCATTCAACAAAAAAGGTTACATACATCTGAGAAAGGGAATATTAGTCAAATCCCCTAATAGTAAAATCCTTAGAGGCTCAAAAGGTGTAACAGAAAAAACTGTATTACTAGTGGATGCAACATTTTTGGCCAACCAATTAGCAGGTTGGTTACCCTCTCTAAATATATGAGACCATGTAAGTGTAAAAAAACCAAAAGTGGAGAATGGTTCTGAGAAAATAAACCAAATTCCAAGTAGGAGGAGAGAATCCCTGCACAATATTAATCAATTGTTGTGTATCAGATTTTATCCAAACATAATGATAATTGAGTGCTTTAGCAGTAACAAGTGCCCAATGAGCAGCCTGAAGCTCAGAATCCAAAGCTGATGAAGAGACAATGGGTGCATGAAAAAACCACAATAACTGACCCGAGAGTTTCAACACACAACATCTATACCAGCAGATGAAGGGGTAAAACTGCCATATATATTGATTTTAATCCATGGCATGGAAGGTAGGGACCATCTCAGCAAAACAGTTTCTCTTTTGGTGGAGCATTCTAGCAATGAGTGTTTGTTTATGAAGCTACAACAATTAGCCAAATTAGTAATAATCAGACAAGGTTTGTTTTCATACTTAGCTTGATTTCTGGCCATCCATAGAAACCAGCAGAGGACTAAAGGAACTCGGTACCACTGCTCATCTTTCCAGTCCTCCCAGCAAGCCTCCAAGGATATCCAGTTATATTTAAGTTGAGTTAATTTTAGTTGATGTAACACATCATTCCATACTTGGTTAGTGACAGAGCAATTTAGGAAAAGATGGGAGACAGTTTCTTCATGAGAATGGCATAACCAACATCTAGAGGCAGTTCTAAGCCCTTTTAACTTCAAGATATCATCCAATGGAAGATACTTATGAAATAATCTCCAACAGAAAAAGGGCATAGATGGAGACAATAGCCTGGTCCAGATCTTCTCCGCCCAATTGGTATCAGACCATGAAGTGAAAGAATTATGTATCATGCTGTTAAAGGATTGTTTGTCAGATTGCTTCAACAAAATTTTATCAGGTTTAGTTGGTTCAGTACGGATAACAAGGATCTGTTGCACACTTTCCTCATCCAACACCTCTCTCAGAAGACTAAGATTCCACTGGTCCTCCACCCAGAAATCTGAAACTGTAAGATGATGATTTATCTCATTAGTGAAAGTTAAATGACCATCTGGAATCCAGTTATCATAATAAAAATTTACATCCCAGGCTCCAACCTCCCAGTAGAAGAACTGGTTAGTTGTTTCCCTCACTTTCAGCAAACTTTTCCAGTGTTTTGAATCCCTCAGCTTTGGCAAAACAGCATTTGGATGTGATTTCCTGCAATACTTCTCTTTTAAGAATTTAGCCCACATAGTATCTTGCCTTCTGAATTTGGTCCATTGTTTACATTAAAAAAGGTGGCTCATCTGTTGGAAGCTCTTGATGCCCAAGCCCCCCGCCTATATAGGTTTACAAAATTTATTCCACACAGTCCAATGGTGTTGCTTGGACTGACCCTCCCAAAGAAATTTATTGAAGATAGTTTCAATCAACTTCTGGGTACTTTTTTTCCTTCTAACCATCTGCATGGTATAATGAGGGAAGGTTGATAAAATACTTTTTAGCAAAGTTAATCTACCTCCATTCGACAAGAAATTATTGGTCCAACAGTTTAAAGTTGATGCGATCTTGTGTACCACCTCATCATATTGGGACTGTTTTCTCCTGCCTTTGATCAACTGCACCCCTAGGCACTTTAAAGGAAGTCCAGCAGCCAAAAAGCCAGAGAACACTGCTGATGTTTATACCTTTTCCCAGCCAAAAACTGAAACTTCCTTCTATTGAGTTCAAGACCAGCTACCTTGGACTGTCATTTGGATAGTTTTTCTGATAGCTTACTTACTCCCATTAGTGAAAATAATTACATCAGCATAGGTTAGATGACTGATAATTTGGGAGGAGCCATGGTTATAATTTAGGTAGGGGTAGTGATTATGAGTAGCATTAATAATCCTGGAAAAATAGTCAAAGGCCAAAATGAAAACAGTTGGGGAAAGGGGATCACCTTGCTTTAACCCCCTACCTGCTTTAAAAATACCAAAGCTGCTACCATTAAGAAGGGCACTATAATAAGCACTTGAGAGCCATCTCTAAATTAAATTACAGAAGGAGGGATGGAAACCTTGAGCTTTAAGCACCAGATCTATAAAATCCCAACAGATAGTGTCATAAGCTTTTTTGAGATCCAACTTAAAAATGATATTTTGTCCCCTACAGCCCTTATCAATATCCAGTAACAACTCCTGAGCAAGCAAGAAATTGTCAGTGATGTTTCTCCCCTGCACAAAAGCAGATTGGTTAGAGCTAATTAAATGATTAAGATGAGGTTGCAATCTCTCCACTATAATCTTGCTAATGATTTTAAAAAAGGTAGAGGTGAGACTAATGGGTCTGAAATCTGCCCAGCTTGATTTTTGAGTATCCTTAGGAATGAGAGCAATGCTAGATGCAGCAAAATACTTTGGTAGATCAGTTCCTGAGAAGAAAGATTGAACAGCCTTAATGAGATCAGTGCTCACAATGTCCCAAGCTTTTAGGTAAAAAGTTGAGGTGAAGCCATCAGGACCAGCAGTCCTATTTCCATCAATACTTTTTAAAGCATGCAGAATTTCCTTTTCATCAGGGAGTAAAGTCAACTTAAGCTAATGCACATAGGCATAGTTTCCTGAAAAAACCTTAGCAAACAAAGAATCTGATGATGCAGGTTGGGTAGCAAACAGAGATTGAAAGTACTGTACAGCACTTTGTGAAATAGCCTATTGATCAGTAACCCAATTACCAACAAAATCCTTGATTCTAAGAATAGCATTAATCTTCCTCCCGTGTTTAATTATGGCATGGAAATACTTAGTGTTCCTGTCCCCAAAAGATATCTGTTAACAGCAGCTTTTTGTTTTAAAAAATTCTCTTCCCTTTCCAAAGCTTGTAATAATTGAGTATAAGCCGAAATCAGATCTTGATCCTGATTCACACCCTGGTCTTGGTTAGCTTCTAGCAACTGTACTTTAGTATCAACATCCCTTACTTGTTGGAACACATTCTCAAAGTTGTGCTTATTCCAATTCCTTAAATGAAAAGCCACATTTTTATGTAGCCTCCAAAGATTATTAAGTGGATTGCAGATGGGGTAATCTGGAACTCTCCAAGCTTTTTTCACCTCCTCTAAGAAGTTATAATGATCACTCCAAACATTGAGAAATCTGAATAGGGAGCATCTCCTATAAGGGCAAAAGGAAATCTGAATCAAAAGTGGTGAAGGAACAGAAGTGGATCTGTGTAGATGCAACACTTGAGTAATGGGAAACATGTTCAGCCAGGAATCATTAGCCAAAAATTCTATCAATTCTCTCTAATAGTTTACCCCTCTGCTAGGTAAAGAGAGACCCAATGAAGCCTATATCAAACAATCTAGCTGTAGTTAAATTTTAAAAATAATATTTTAATGAAAAATAAGAAATCAAATTGATCTCATATAAACGTTAGCCTAGATAATCAAGTGCTTCATCACAAGACATGTACCAATACCGAAGAATAGATACATGGCTTAGGGAGAGGCTTAATCAAATAAACAAAAAGATTCATGACATCTGTTTGGTTTGCAAATAATTCTTGACCAATAATTTCTTTTATCTAATATGAAAGAATTAGATAGGGTTTATATCAATTTGGGGTCTTTCAGTTTCCTATAAGGGCAAGCGCCTATAGTTAATTACATCTTAGATATCTGAAGTCACCTAAGAAAACTCTTGATATAGATCAAGAAATGTTTATATTCATGAAATTCAAAGGTAAGGTTTTCAAAGAAAATTTTGATGGTCAGAAATTTAATATGTGAATGGATCAAGTTTTGGAACATTTCATTTTATCAGAATCCAAAGGAGAGAAGGTTAGAGGATGGACATAGATTCAAAAAAAATCTTGATGTCTTCCCAAACTATCCTATAGCCTGTAAATTTTATTATTGAGGACTTATATTCACTTGATGTCGATCATGTGAATGCACTGGAAGATAAGAGAATTTATGTCAAACCCGATGACAACCTTTGAATCCTAAAGTGAATTAGAGCTTATATTGCACGGTAGAACTATGCAAAGGCCTAAAGAGAGGGTGAGAATTTGTGTTGCACTAGGAAACCACCTCAAAGTCATATTGCTTGTTGTTTTAATTTCTAAGGAATGGTTTTGCTGATGTTGACAAGTTTTAATGTTGAAGATGGCCGTGGTACCCACTTTGCATGCTCCAAGCTCCATTGTCGTAACAGGTTTAGTCTAAATTTATGTTGATTGAGGAGAATTAATCTGATGATTTTCTGTATTGTCTCTTCTACAATATGTTTGTGTATCGTCAATCTATAGGAGATATCAGAGGAGAGGATAGTTCGTAGACTGATAAGGAGTAGTGACTCTGCTTAGTATTTAGTATTTGGTATTTATATGCTTTGGTGTTCTTAGTGTTGACTTGCTTTACTTTGTAGTATGTGTTTGGACTTGTTATGCTTAAATTTTGTGTTCTTGCATAGTTTTTAGCGTTAAATTATTGTAGTGTGTTTGTAACACTGACTATCTATGGTTGGATGAACTTATTTGTTGAATGCTTAAGTTTGTATGTTTGTACCATGGATTTTATATATTAAAGTGATGTTTTGTGATGTTTGTGTAAGTTAGATGTTAGTTAGTTGCTTACTTGATAGAATAGATGCTTAAAGAGGCTATTAATGTGATAGCAAAATGATAAAACGATCGAAATTACGAAAAACATTTTGACCCAAAAATTGAACTGGCCCCACTGGTGCCAGAATGTGTGCCGCCGGTGCCCAAATACAGAGAGTTGGGCCCTTTTAATTTAAATAGAGCACCTCCAGTGCCCAAACCATCACCGCCGGCGGCCAAGTACAGAAAAGGGCCAAACCCCTCTAAAATCGCAATTTTTGCCCTAGGAACTGCAAATCTAGACATTTACTTCGTGTTCTTCCTCCAGCTTTCGTAAAATTGAATCTAGGGCTTGCTAGATCAAGGATTTGGAGCATTTTTAAAGCTTTTTAAGAGTGGATCTAGACTTCTCTTGGTAAGAGCTCCACTTTAAACTAATTATTTTTAATTTTCACCATGGGAATTTCTCGCATTGCTTGGAACCAAAATTTGGAATTTTTGAAGATATTTTGGGATTTTACAAGATGATTTAAGCTCTTATTTACTTAGATTTGCTTTAGGAGTTTCCTACATTGTGATTTTGGAATTTATCGGATTTTATTGCAAATTTTTAAAATTCCATATGGCTCCTAGAAAAAGCAAAAGCAAGAGGAAGTTAGATTTTGATGAAGATAAATTTGTTAATGCGAAAGCGCAGTTTTGTTTCAATTTTGTCATGCATAATAAAAAGTGTATACAAGATCGGGCTCTTGAAAGTTTGGGAGGATCTATTGAGCAGTTGATTTATGATAGAAATTGGGAAAGATTTTGGTATTTCACTACTAATGCTACTATGGGTAATGTACGAGAATTTTATGCAAATCTACCCTGAACTGAAACAGAATATGTGCTAGTTCTAGGAAAATTGTAGAATTCACCCATCAGTATATCAATGCTTTTTATCAATTACAGAAATATAGATTTTATGAATATGAACATTTTGATATGTGGCAGGTGTATATGAAAGAAGTGATTTTATTTATGACTGACGGAAGATGGGAATGGAAAGCGAAACAAGAACGTATGATTAATTTCCCTGCTTCTAAGTAAAATGTAGCTTCGAAAGCATGGCACTATTTCATCTTTGCGAGACTACTACCTTCATGTCACCACAATGAAGTTGTAAAGAATAGAGCAATTCTAAATTATTGTATTCAGACCATGAAGAAGATTAATATTGAATCTATCATCTAAAAGAACATTCTGACTATTGGTGTAGGAGAAACCACTGGTAGATTATGACATCCTGCCCTGATTCATTCATTGTGTGCATAGTCTAGAGTTGAGCTTGATAGTTCTGAAGAGTTAACCATACCACTGAAACCTACTACCAAGACTATTATCTATACTTATGAGTTTCATGTGGTAGGACGAGGAGAAAGTAAGAGTACTGATATTCCTACTACGAGCCAGGACATCCCATCTACTTCTGAACCACCTGCATTATCTGATTTTATGAGCAATTAAGGATCCAGAGTGCTAGTATGGTGAGACTTCATAGCAGAATGAATGTATTTTACGCTAGAAGTGATGTTAATTAAGATTACATGAGGAGGAGAGTCAAGTATGATATTTTTTATCATGATGCTCAAGTCAGATTTATGAGGAGAGAGAATGGAGTGATATTCCCTACCTGCCCCACCTATGTTCCTTACTGACCTGATCTTGCTACTTCTGCTGAAGAAGCTGGTGATGATGATTATTAGTTCTATGATTTCAGTTTTCTATTTTGTTTTGTAGTATTGTTTGTATTAGGTTTTTTTTCTGTATTATATGTAGTCTTTAATTGAATATGTGTTGGAAATATGATAAAAAAATGTGTGTGTAATGAACTCTATGATAGTTTGTTTAGAGATGTGCTTTGTGATGTTATGTTGGATGTTTAATGTTTAAATGTTTAAAATTTCTTCACCCTAACAAATGTTTAATGTTATATATATCACTGTTTCTAACTGTTTCATGCTTGCTAGCTTAGTTTATTGGTTAATACCAGCATAGCTTCAGAAGATTTCAATGTCCCAGTACAAAAAGGTTAGTTTTCCTTTACTCTATACTTTTTCAAAATTTTTGAAAAATGTAAGTTTGGGGGAGGTTAAGAATATTAACTCGTATTTGTTCTCAATTAATATATTTTCAAAAAATTATTAGCATAACTTTTGGTAGTTGAGCCTAACTTTAGAAAACTAATTCTTTATTTCATTTAAATATGATGGTAAATTTAGATGAAATTTTTTAGTAATAAAGGTTAATTTTTTGGGGTTGAGATATTGAGTATGAAAGGATTTGATTATAGTTGACTATTTAAAGTATAGAAAACTATATTTTTGAAATGTTAAGAGACTTAAAGAACTATGTGTGAAGAAATTATTGTGACTTTATGATGAATTATAAAGCTGATATATATTTATAAAGTAAGGAGGTGTTTCAAGTTTGAACTTTAGAAAGAGGAGAGTGAAGTTCAAAACCATTACAGGCTATACAAATATAGTAATCCTCACATAAAAAAAAGGAAAAAGAAAGAACAGAAGGATTGAAAAACAATCCCAAAAGAAAAAAAAAAGTGAAGAGAAAGAAGACAAACATATAGGAAGAACTTAGTTACATTTCTGAATTTATATTTAAAGTGTTAGCCTACTTTCTAATGGAGACTACATGAGCTTCTTATTCATATAGTTTTTTAAGGCACCATTAATGTAACAAATTATGGTTCATGTTGAAATGAATAGGAGACTATAACTCTTAGACTTGACTATTGAATATTCTTATACATGTAGTTTTAACCTGAGTTACTGAACTTCTTTCTAAGAGTCTTGCCATTATATTCATTTAAATCAAAAATCATAGTATTCTATAAGTGAGAAGTTCACTACTTTGAGTTATATTTTTATGTAGTAAAAGGATTACCTGAGGACAACTAATAGTTAAGTTTGGCGAATTTTGATGCACCAAAAGTATATTAAATTTTTGCTATATAATTTAACTCATTTTTTGTTATATTGCACTTTAATGGAAGGTATTTTCATGTTTTGTTGCAGGTATGTTGATTTTAGGTTATTGGAGTAAAAGGAAGCGAAAAGGAACAAATTTGGAGAAAAATGGAGAAAAATGAAGAAAATTAACCTCTGACACCACCGACGCCCAATTCCAGAGAGTTTAAAAAATTATTGACGGCCCAGCGCTATGAACGCCCTATCAAGCACCACCGGCGCTCAATGTCTCTTCAAGTCAAATTCAAAGTATTTGGACTAGTTTTTGAAGTGTTTCTTGATGAAACTCTTAAGGAATTCATCTCTAACTTATTTTAGACTATTTTGGACGATCAAAAAGGGAGAGAAGTGAGAGAGGAGAGGGAGAGAAGTCTTTAGGAGTGAAGAGAGTGTGTTATGGTTTGTAGTAAGTGTGATGAAAGTGTGTGGAAGTCTTGTTTTGTGAGGGATTCTTCTCTAAGAAGTGTAGGAGAAGTAGTAAAGTGAGAGATTGCTTCTTCCTTACCATTATAAAGAGAGGATTGAGTGTTGAAGAGAAGAGAGAAAAGGATTCAGAGGAACTACAAGAGATTTGATTGAGGAAGAGAAAAGGATAAGTTGTATTTACAATTGTGGTTTGTATAATTTTACTTTTATATATAAAATCCATGTTTTGTTGTATCTTCATCATGAGTTCTGAGTAGTTTTATTTGTCTTTCTTCTTGCAATGAGATGTGGTGAAGTGTTGATGTAGATTTGATATGCCATAAAATTGTTAAAGAAATTGTGATGGTTTTTCATTTCGAACTTCATTTACTTTTGGATCTGGCCAATTGAATTATTTAAATCTGTTGTGAACTCCATTAGAAAAGGACTAAGTGTTCTACAACAACAGTAGAGAATACATTCAATGTTCATGAATGAATTGTGTAGTTTATGGGAATTGAGAGCAAATAAATAGAGAAATATGGTTCAACGAGTGTCGAATTGGAGATTTTACAGTGATAATCTGAAATCCCCAATTTGGTCCAAAAGTTTGTTAACTAAAGCTAGGGTTAGCCTTCAGGTGAAGGGAAGTGTGAGCTCTGAAGTGAGAGTTAGTATCCTCCCAGCCTAGCCACAGATTTAGTGACTAAGCCTAGGATTTGTTAATTTTCTTTACAGGACTTGAAAGTGAGGGTTCTCTGACGAGGGTAAAGAGTATGAATGCTCCTATTTGTCACAATATAATTCTATTATAAATCTATATCAATCACTCATCATATAATCATTACAAGAGGGAAGACACTTTTCCATATATAAACTTTTCAATTACAAAACTTAGTGTGTGTGTTAGTTAATCCTGCTCGTTATAGTGTTAAAATTTTTTGTAATTGCATTGACCCGAAAGGGCAGTGTAATTCTCAACAAAGTGGAACCACATTCAATGTCCGTGAATGAATTGTGTAGTTCAAGGGGATTGAGTGCAAATAAATAGGGAAATATGGTTTCATGGGCGTCGAATTGGAGGTTTCAGGGTGACAGTCTGAGATTCCCAATTTGGTCCTAAAGTTTGGTAACTAAAGCTAGGATTACCCTTTATGTGAGGGGAAGTGGGAGCTCTGAAGTGGCAGCCAGTATCCTCCCAGCCTAACCTTTGATTATGGGACTAAGCCTAGGATTTGCCAATGTTCTTTATAGCTCTCTGAAGAGGGGGTACTCGAAAGAAGTTAAAGAATATGATTGCTCCTATTTGGCACATACAATATTTAATACTTCTCATTCCTATACATTATCCAATTTGTTACATGAGAATAGTAGTTTTTATTATCTTAAAATTAACCAAACTAATTCCTCCAAAAAGGGTTATCTTTAGAAGTAATATTTGTATTTAAGAGTAATTATTATCCTTACATATAATTATTTGTATTTAGGAGTAGTTGTTAGAAACACCACTTATATCACCATACCAAACTAAGCTTGTTAATAGTAGACTAGAATTTGACAAAGAACTAGTTACCTCACTTCCCTATGGGATCGATAAACGGGACTCCATTAGAGCCTTGTATTACTTGATACGATATGTATACTTGCATTGGATCATTGTGAATTTATAAAAATTATTATGAACCTATTGTTCATAAATCCTTGCATATAAAAAGTCGCATCAAGTTTTTGTCGACATTGCCTGGGAAGCTTCGATAAGAACTTTAGGAGAATTTTAGTTAAACTTATATGACTTAGATTTGGAATTTATAGTACTATATAGTGTGTTTAATTATTGTGTGTTTATTTTCAAGAAAAAAAATTCAAAATACCAAAAATATTTTACATATATGTCCTATTGGTTAAGTCTTTAAATTTGTATGCATAGTTCAGGAGCTGCAGAACTTGAATCTTACGACTCGGATTTAGAGAGAAATTTTGGGAGGATGATGAATCAGATAAGACTCCATGAATTTAATGAAGAAATGGCAAATCGACAATATAATGAATATTCAGATTTGGATTATAATTCTTTGAAAGAGTAAACCCCAAGAGAGTACTAAATTTTCAAAATGATATGCTTGCTTTATTAAGTTCTCAGGTTTCTGATATTGAAAGGAAGTTTGATCAATACATCAAGAGTTATCCTCATGGTCCTCCAGTTATTAAGAAAAAATCATTTGGACAATTGATTGAGCCTAACTATTTTGAAACTGGCCCTGAGATGCACAATCCTTATTCTGTTTATTACAATCTAGGTTGGGAAGATTATTCAAACTTTAACTGAAATACTAATTTTTGAGGAGAAAACCAATTTTGGTAAGATTATTAATTTAATCAAATATGTGATTGTAATATTCAGGACAATTTTAGCAATGGAATTTCTTTTCCTTATAGATTTTACTCTAACCCACAAGATGAAGAAAAGGAATTACTAATAGAGAAGGAAGTGATTTAATTGGAATGTGAGCTATAAAGTTAAGGGGCCGCTATAAGGAATAAAGAAAACCAGCTAGGGTAGATTATGAATGCAATTAACAGTTACCCCCAAGAGATTCTACCTCGTGACCCTGAGATAAAACTTAAGCAGAAGAATGATGAGCAAAATAACGATATCGAACTAAGAATTGGAAGAGAATTTGATGATAAATTTCAAAAGTTTGAGTTGAGAAAAGAGGATAAGGATATTGGAAGACCATTGGATGAAATTCCTAAGTAATTAGAAAAACCTATTTTCTCAACTAAGATAGATCCTCTATCATTTACTAATTATAAAGGGGAAGAATTGGAAGATAACTTGAAATAGAAGAGTGACATAAAAGAATTTGATCCTGAATCTGAATTATCTAGAGAGAATCGGATCCAAAATTTGGGAGATCTTGAATTATCTTATAGAGATTCATTTCTTATAAATTTCAAGGATGATATTAATATGCAAATTCGGAAAATCAATAGAAGAATATTGGATCTAGAAAAAAATATGAGGATCAATGATATAAATCCATCTAAAAAGGAAGAGCTGAATGAAAAATTATAATTTGAGGATTTTGTAGGAATTTCTAGATCTGAAAAGGATTGGGCGACTGATCGAAGATTCCTTAATTAGAATATTGATCCAGGAGGAATCATTTGTCTGGCTGGCAACGCTAAACCAAGCGCTTTATGGGAAGCAATCTATATTTATAAGTGTGCTTTGATTTAGTATGCTTAAGAGTCATGATTGTGAGTGTTTTATTGTGTTTACTTTAGTGTGGATTGATCAGCATAATTCATGTTTGGATTAATGGATTGACTTGATATTTATGTGTCATTATGGATTGATCAATTTGATTGTTGTTGGTATATTTTTGGATTGTTAGTGGTTGGATTTGATCTTCGTGTGTTGTGAGGGAGGTGTCTCTTTAACTTCTTATTATGCTTAGACTTGTATGTTCTCTTGTAGTAGTTGGATTGATGAATCCATTATGACTCGGGTCTTACCCGAACTTGAGTTTTACAGGAGTATCTTAATTTGAATAGTGTTATATCCACCTTAATTTTATTACTTCCTTTCTCTAACTTTGTTTTCATTTGGTAGGAGTCGCGAACCTATTTGATGAATAACATTAAAATGATTTTACATTACAATATGTAACTATTTAAGGTGCTTAATTAAAGGGATTAGATGATGCCTGAGATTGGTGTCCAGAAACCAATTTATCAGGGATAATCTTATCTTTGGGATTATAATTTATAAAATCATTTGAAAGTACCTAATTTACTAGTGTAGTGATTCCGTTAGAAATTGGAAGTAAGGTAGTGAGATTGGATGAGTTAAAGGATGAATTAACCTCATTTATCATATGTGTGTTTATTTTTGTGTTACAACTTTATTTAGGTCTTGAAGAACATTTTTATATTCCCTTGCTGATACCTGTTATGCTAATTAAACTTTTATTTAATGAATTTCATTCTGGCATGATTAGTTTAGATTTACTTTCTGCTGCATATTGTTCTGTCATAATAAATACTTGTAAATGTTTTTGATAGACATGTGTTGTAGAGAGAATTTCTGAATTGTTTTCTTCCTGCTTATATTTTTGTACTAAATGCTATACATGTTCAAGATCATGTTTGGGGGTAAGAAGAAAAATAAATTTTAAAGTGAAAATACTTCCTTTAAGTTTAATATTATTGGAAGCATGTTTTAGGCTAGATTTACTTTCTCCTAAAGTCATTCTATCCTACCTATGCATGTATATGAATTTGATATGATATTAAAGTAGTAAGTAGATTCAACCTTTACTTTTTCTTCCTGCTACATTTTATGGAATTAATTGCAAAATATTTTAAAATTTATGTTTGGAGGGAAGAAAAAATTTTAAAATGTAACTTTATTTGTCCTAAGTAGCCTATATTTAATTTGATATCACTTTTAAAATGACTTATGGTATGTGGTGCTGCCTTTAGGTTACTATAATTTCAATTTTAGGAATGTTAGAAAAATAATCTAGTTTAAATTATTCTAGAGTTAAGATATTTTGTAGGAAACATTAGGAAAATGATTTTGTTATTTATGGTAGAAAGGAGTTGAATATTTGAAAAGCGAAAATCCTTAGATTTATAATTAATGAGAATTGAGCCTTTATTGAAAACCTTTTTTGAACTAATACTTACACTTATAAAAAATGAGAGAAAGTTTTGAGTTTTGGATTTTAGAAAGAGGATAGTGAAATTTAAAGTTATTAAAGGCCTATCCAGATATAGTAATCCTCACATAAATAAAGTGAAAAAAAAATGATTAAAAATGATCCAAAAGAAAGAAAAAAAAGGGTGAAAAAAAGGGATTGAAATTGATCCTGAAAGAAAAGAAAAAAAAGAGAAAATAAGTGAGGAGAAGCTTGAGGAGAAGCCTAATCAAAAATTGGTTTCACTTGAATCTTTTTAAATGAAAATACATAAAAATAATCCTAAGCTTATTCTTATTTTAAAAGGTATTGATTAAATTGGAATAGATAAGGTGCTTAAATTCCTTTTTTTATACTTTTTATGAATATTTAGTTTGACAATTTTCAATAACTTTTGAAGTAAATAAAAAAATCAGGTTTCATAAGTTGAATATGAGATATTCTTACACTCTAATCCTAGGTTGATTTTCTAGAATTTCTCCTTTGTTATATTATAACATTTCTGATATGATATTATAGGTAACTCTATTAAAACCCACAACCACAAGTCAGTATATTTGGTTTTTAAAGTTATAGTGTTACTTGAGGACAAGTATCAGTTATGTTTGGGGGATTTTGATGCACCAAAAATATATATGGTTTTTGTTATATAATTTTAATCATTTTTTGTGATATTACACTTTAAAAGGAAGGTATTTTGTATTGGTTTGGTTTTAGGTACAAGAAATGGTGATTGGATCAAAAGGAAGCAAAAATAATGCAATTTAGAGCAAAAATAAGCAAGAAAACAAATTTTGGTCTAACACATTTCGATAAGTCTTTCTATGTTTAATCTCTTTTACAATTTTTGCATATTTTTGAATGAGATAACACTTTAAAGAAATGTTGTTTTCAGACTTATTTTGTGTGGCTATCTGTTAGGAATGAAAGACAACTGAAACGAGCTGAAACGGAGCTAAAACTGAGCCAAACGGTGTAAAACGGTGGAGCTGCGCAGTCTGCTTACCGACGGCGCCCAAATAGGTGCCGACGGCTAGATAGACCTGAGTAGACTGAAAAATGACACAAAAAAACTTGTCGATGGTGCCCTCGAGCCTGACAGCGGTGCCCTAGACAGTTTGGACACATGTTTGGGCTGTTATGGTCGAATTCAATGTATTTGGAAGCTTTTTTGAAGGGGTGCTTAAGGGAACTCTTAGAAATTTGTCCATACTCTTTAAATTAGTTATTTTAGGTTAGAAATGAAGAGAGGAAGGTTAGGAAAAACTTGGAGAATCTGTAGGGATCTTAGAATAAGAGTAAAAATGTAGATTTCTACTCTTTTGGAGAGATTAGAGAGGGGATTTTGAGAGGATTTTTAACGAGATGTTCTAGCATTGCATGGATCGGCGGGAGACTTTGTGGGAGAGATTTTCATCTTTCTTTCAAGGGGAAAAAACTAAGTATTGTATTCTTCATTATCTTATGATTTTGTAAACACTTATTTTGTGGATTTGCTTTGAAATGAAGTTTTTTCATTGTGTTTTTTTCGTGGTTTATGATGTCTTTCTCTTACTCTTCCTTCTTGTTTGGAAATAGTGGCATAAGAAGTCTATTCCATTGTCTTCACTCTACTTTCTTTTGCAATGAGTAGGATTCATGTTTAGGATATCGGGATGCTTGCTAAAAGAAGTTTTAATTATAAATGTGATGGTTTCTACTTTCACTTCATTTACAATACAAAAAGAGCTCGTTATAGTGTTAAAATTTTTTGTAATTGCATTGACCCGAAAGGGCAGTGTAATTATCAATAAAGTGGAACCACATTCAATGTCCGTGAATGAATTGCGTAGTTCATGGGGATTGAGTGCAAATAAATAGGGAAATATGGTTTCATGGGTGTCAAATTAGAGGTTTCAGGGTGATAGTCTGAGAACCCCAATTTGGTCCTAAAGTTTAGTACTAAAGCTAGGGTTAGCCTTCAAGTGAAGGGAAGTGGGAGCTCTGAAGTGGCAGCCAGTATCCTCTCAGCCTAAGCTTATATTTAGGGACTAAGCCTAGAATTTGCCAATGTTCTTTATAGCACTCTGAAGAGAGGGTACTCGGAAGAGGGTAAAGAATAGGATTGCTCCTATTTAGCACATACAATATTTAATGCATCTCATTCCTATACATTATCCAATCAAACTACTATTCTCATGTAACGAATTGGTTAGGCTATTGGGTTAGGGTGAAGGGTCAATTTATTGTAGTTTAGGTTAGGCTAAGGTTGGGTCAAGGGTCAATTAATGGTTCTAAAATGTCTTTGGGGATGTCATAAAGAGTTCTTAATATAAATTGGGTGGCAATTTTAGGATTAGGGCATCCAATTTAATGGATTTTTGACATGTGACATATTTGGGTCAAAATTAGGAATTTTAGATTTCATTGAATTAAAATGTGGATTAGGCTCAATTTGGGGGCAATTTATGGATCAATTGGGTTTAGGGGAATGTCATGAAGAGTTTAAAATTCCAAATTGGTAGAAATTGATTGAAATTAGGTTTAATTTGGGGAGATTTCGTCATAGGGTCAAAATTGAGGTTTTTGGTTTGGGTTCAGACTTGGTTCAAATGTGGGTCAATTTGGCCTTGAATTTGGTTTCAATTGGGAATGGGGATGTTGATTTAAAGTATGGAATTGAAATTGGGTAGAATTTAAGTTAATTGGGTGGACATTGGAGGTAATTTGGGCATTTTAGGCTTAAAGGGCAAATTTCGGGCTTTAGGTCAAACTAGGCTAATTTGGTCAAATTGGGCAATGTGGTGGTTCAAAATTAAAATTGGGAATATTTGGAGGGTTTTGGGAATTTTTTGGAATAATTTTAAATTTTTTGGAATTTTTGGCTAGGAGGGGCATTTGGTAATTTTGGGGATTTGAGGCTATTTTGAAAATTTTGGTCAATTTGTGTAATATTGGTCAATGTGAGTGGTGGGGGGGTATTTTGGGATGATTTTTGAGGGATTATGGTAATTTTGTTTGACTTTAGGAATTTTGGGCAAAATTTGGGTTTTAGTGTTATTTTCGCCATTTGGTAGAGTTGGAGTAAGGGGTTAAAAGTTTGAGATTTTTAGTAAGGTTGGGTGACAATTGGAATTGTCTACTCATTTAGGCCATGGACCAAGGGAATTTCCCATTCGGATCCTCCATGTGCTAGTACTAGCCAAACCCTAGCCTGGGGCTAAGAGCTTGGGGAAACCACCGACATGAGTTTCCAAAGACTAAAGGAATCAGAGAGGAAGGTGTCTTGCTTAGGGTTGACAGTAGTGTGTGAAAGTGTGTATGTGTGTGTTAACTCCAGACCTTCCAGGATTAGTCCTTAGGCTTGACCATCCTATAAGGAACTTCTCTTTAGCTTTTTTATGCTTGGCCTCATCCTCCTAAATATTAGAGGTTAGACCTTAACATATGAAGCTCCAAGTGAAGCCATGAAGCAGCTTGAATTTCTATGGTGAAAGGGTTCCATTGTTAATATTATATGAATGTCACCAAGTGATTTTTATGGCTAGACCCTAGGCTATTCTAAAAGAAATACTAGACCTCAACAAAAGTGAGGTCAACAAATGGACCCCCAATAGGTGTGGTATGTTGGACAAGCGCAACGCATGTTTTTGTGTTGACTGATGGGATCATAAAAAACAACATAACTGTCTGAGTCAGTACACTCAAGACAGGACATAGAACTAAACGAGGAAGTGTCCACTGGGGATTAATTAGAACAGACCTCCAAATCACAAAAACTCTCACTGGGGAAGGGAGGTAGGATACCTTCAAAAAGAAGCTATGAATTTCAAGCTTACTCATTTTAAAGCAGAACTGATTTGATTCGATGTCAATATAGAACTAGATTTGACTTGAATTAGATTTGAATTTTGAAGTTGGCTTTAGAATTAGGATTTGATTTGGAATTCATATTTGAATTTAATTTTGAGCTTTATAGAAATTATGGTTATTTTCTCTTTAATTTGAATTTTAGAATTCTAATTTTGTGGGAGTTTTAAAGTTTAAGGAAGTGCAGAGGGGAGAGTCAGAATTTAGGTATCGACCTCGAAAGAAGGTAATTACAATTTAAGTACTGATCCCGATGGATGGTATCGGCCTCAAAAATGAAAATCAGATTTTAGGTACCAACCTCGAAATATCTTGAATGCTGAAAAATATCTCGGAAAGGAGGTGGAAATTTAGGGAAATTTGAAGGAATCAAATGACTGAGATCCGACTCAGAAATATCATGGAAGGCAGAAAATATCGCAGAGAGAATGCAGAAATTTAGGGATGATTAAAGAAATCGGACGATGAAATTTCGACCCCAAAATTTTGTAGAAGGCGGAAAATATCTCAGAAAGGATGCGAAAATTTAGGGAAATTGAAGGAATCAGACGACGAAGCTCCAACCCTGAATTATCCTGGATGACGAAAAAATATCTAAGAATGGATGTAAAAATTTAAGGAAATTGAAGGAATCAGATGACGAAGCTCTGACCCTAAAGTATCGTGGATGGGGGAAAAATATCTCAAATAGAATACACAATTATAGGAAAATTGAAGGAGTCAGATGACTTGGCTCCGATACTGAACAATCTTGGGTGGCAGAAAATATCTCGGCTATAATGCATAAATATAAAGAAATTGAAGGAGTCAGATGACTAGGCTCTGATACTAAAGTATCGTGGATAGCGGAAAATATCTCGTATAAAATGCAAAAATAACCAGAAATTGAAGGAGTCAGATGACTAGGCTCCGATCCAGAAGTATCGTGGATTACGGAAATTCCTTGGATAAAATGCAGAAATGTAGGGAAATTGAAGAAGTCAGATGACTAGGCTCTGATCCTGAAGTATCGTAGATGGCAAAAAATATCTCAGATAAAATGCAAAAATGTAGGGAAATTAAAGGAGTTGGATGACTAGGCACCGATCCTGAAGTATTGTGGATGGCGAAAAATATCTCTGATAGAATACAGAAAACTAAGAAATTTGAAGGATTCTTGAAAGCGCAAGGACTCACATCCAGCCCAAGGGATGATGGGAGGGAATCAGAATTCAGGAAATCATCCTGGGATTTCATGCGAGAAGATTTAGAGAAAATTTGATGTTGACTTTCTAAGAAAGTATAATTGTGCAATTCGGCCAAGAATTGTAGCCATTGCAAGGTTTGTAGAATTTTGTGACATTTAAAATTTGTAGTGACATTGTGTGAAGCACAAAAGTTCGCGGAGTGCTTTTGGAAATGTAAAATCTAAGAATTAGTGTAGATACTCAGAGTCTCAAATAAGAGTTGGCTTATCATTTGTTTCAATTTATCATTTCTCAAATTTTTTTATTTCATTTCATTTAACCTGGGGATATCCTATTTCAGGTTCAATTTTTTTTATTTTGTTTTAGTTTTACTTTTTTCATTTGTTATAGTTTTCTTTTTAATCTTCTATGATATCACTTTTTGTTCATTTTAATTTAGGACCAGTATACAGTCTCACAAAAATATCTCTAAAAACTCAGCGAGCTGAAACAAAAATATTCACTAATTTTACTAAAAACAGTAGTACAACTGATTACATGCTGAAAAACATCTAAAAGTAGATCGAGTGTACATTGCTGAACAAAACTGACATATCACATCATGCTAGCACAAAAAGTAGTGACAACTGTCGTGAACTAGTGCAAGAGGTAGTAGAACTCTACCGTTTGACGCTGTTGATCCACTGATATTTATTCTTAAAATATTTATATATAAATTAATACTCCTTTTTAATGATTTTATAATGTGGATACTACGCAAGTATACATATAATTAATCAAGGACTTTCTGATTAAGCCCCAAGATATCTGACCCATAGGGAAAGTGATAATCAAATGAAAATAGGAATATTAACTTTTTTTCCAATTTAAAGAAAGATCTTACTCAAACTAAAGATTATACTTTGGGAAATCAAATTTGATTCTTTTTGTTAATTTTATAATTTGAAATAAAAGTAAACAACAAATTCAACTAAACTTTTAAAAGATGTGAGCAAATGGAAATAAAATAACTTTTTCCTTTTTAATATTCAGTAAAAATTTATGAAATTTTATTGTGGAATTATACTAAATGTGTTGTGACAAATATGAGTAATTATATTCTTTACCCCAACTAGAGATGTTATAAAGAACACATGTTAATTTACTGTTCTAAAAATCTTGAATACGGGTTAGGCAGAAAAGATACTAGCTCTCACTCTAGAGTTTCCTCAATTCCCTCCACCTGGGGGCTAACATCTTGTATCAAACATAAAACAATAAGCCGAGTTGGGTGCTTTAGCCTGTCACTCTAAAGTCTTCTAATTCTACAGCCATTAAACTATATCTCCCTATTTATTTACACTCAACCATATGGATTACATTCTCACCCATAAAATCTCAAGTGATTCTTACCAATTGTTGACTGGGACAATACCACACTGAATCTTACATGTTCTCACAACATATTTTAACATCTTAATTGGCCAAATAAAGAAGTAAATAAAGTGCAAGGTTTTGAATCATCACGACTTCTTCCAACATTGAAATCCTATAATTCACACAGCATACTTCAATAACTTAATTACTTCATCACTTTAAGGAAAAATAAAGTGAAAAAATAAATTGAAAAATACTCATAATTCATGGAGAAAATGCAATCACAACATGGTTTAAAAGTAGAAATCATAGTGAAAACTTAAGAAGTCCTAATAAAAAATAAATTTCATACAAAGATAAAAACTTATCTGTAAATCCTTTCCACAAAACTGTTGACGTTCCTTTGAAAACTTTGCTTTCCCTTACAATACACTTTAGAGGTTGGCCCCCAACTCCATTGACTCTAAATCTCAATTCTACTCCTAAAACAAACTATATAAATTGATGTAAATATGGTGAAGTGGAGAGGTATGTTCTACAATAACTCTCTAACATAAGACTCACTCTTAAATACTAACCACACCATCCAACAACAACCATATTTCTAATCTTCAAGTCCTTTCTCTATACTTTTTCAAAAGGTGTGTTCGTATCTCTTCAAATGCTGTCCTGATTTAATGTATCTTCAAAAAGATGAATCCATTCAAGAGTAATTTGAATGGAATTTGGCACCAATAGGAAGTTACCCACATTCTTACCAAGTGGTGCCTCGAAAACCTCTTCAAAATGGCACCTAAATTAAAATAACTGCTCTTTTTTAACTGCCACGTTTAGCTACGAGCCTAAATTAAAATTTTTGGAGAAAACTGTGGATAATCATAAATTAGATTGGTCTACTCGATTAGATACTCCTTTATGGACTTATATGATTGCTTTTAAAACCCCTATTGGAATGTCTCCTTATAGACTAGTGTTTGGTAAGACTTGTCATTTACCAGTTGAATTGGAGTATAAAGCAAATTTGGCAATAAAAGAGTTAAATTTGAATTTGAAAAATGCTAGAGAGAAAAGATTTATGCAATTGAATGAATTGGAAGAAATTAGAAATGCATCTTATCATAATAATAGGATCTATGAAGAGAAAAGAAAATTATGGCATGATAGGAAGATATTGAAAAAGAACTTGGAATTTGGACCAAATGTTTTATTATACAACACAAGATTGAAGTTATTTCCTGGAAAGCTCAAGTTTAGATGGTTAAGACCTTTTACAGTTGTAAAAGTTCATTTTTTGGAGCTGTTGATATTAAAGATCCCGATACTGGAAAGATTTTCAAGTTTAATGGGCATCGATTAAAGCCTTACTTTGACGGGTTTCAACATGATTTCAAAGAGGTTTTAATGCTGATACATCTCGATTAACTGAATTGTTTGTCGGGTTGACGACGTTAAACCAAGCGCTTTGTGGGATGCAACCCATATGTATCTTTGTGGTGTGTTTGCTTGTTTGATGTAGTTGTACTTTTTAGATAGTTGTTTTTGAATCTTAATTACTCATAAATACTTTAAAAATTGATAAATTATGGATCAAATCGAGATATTGGAATATTTTGGGACAAAACGAAGTTCGGTGAGAATATTTGACAACTAGCGCCGCCGGCGCTAGAATGGGCGCCACTGGCGTCTTATCACATTTGAACCACTGAACTTATTTGTTTGAGCGCCGCTTGCGCCTTATCACATTTGCCACACTGAACTTATTTGTTTGAGCGTCGCCGGTGCCTAAAATCTTTTTGACGTTTTTCAAGTGCGAGTTTTAGCAGTTTTTGGCAGGATCTTCGTCCTTATAACTCCCTAAACACCATTTTTTGACTTCTTAACTCCAGAAAAACAAAAACCACCAATCCTAAATCGTATTCTATGAATTCCTATCCCATTGAAACCCCTCGATTTCATGTTTTCAACCGAAGTAAGTTCATAAGTTTTGAAGCACAGTGTTTGTTCAACAAAGTGATGATGAAAAGAAAGATTATCAAGGAAAGAGGCTTCATAAATCGAGGTATGGATAATCGTACTATTAGATTTGAAAAAATTATTAAAGAGAGAGGTTGGGAGGTTCCTTGCTACACTACCACTACCATTGTTGTTATTGTCGTGAAAGAATTTTATGCAAATCTTCACGGGATCAACCAAGGGTTTGTATTTGTGTGTGGTAGATTTGTGCAATTCACTCCTGCATGAAATAACAATCTCTTTATGATCAAGAACGTACCTATTTGTTGTTATTCTAATTTCAATGCCACGAGGGATAATATGAATGATGTGTATCAATATCTGATGGATGAGAATGAGGAATGGGAAGTTAGAGAGAATGGATACATTAGTTTCCCATCTGCATCTCTCAATCCAATATGAAAGCAGTGGCATTACTTTATTTCAGTAAAGTTATTTCTGACATTGATGATTAGCAAAGTGACCAAGGAAAACGTCATTTTCAATTTTTGTATTCAAACTGGGAGGTCGGTTGACATTGGTAATATCATTGTGAAATCCATTCTGGGATTAATTGTGCATGGATCTAAATATTGGCTTGGATACTGACCCAATTTTTGTATTTCCAAATACAAGAATTTGTTACCACTGCTAGAAAATTTAATTTCTGGCAAAGGCGAGAAACACTTGACCCGGAATAACTTGCTATATAGATGTGTACAAAATTTTAATTACGGTAATAGCATTAAATGAAACTTGATTGCTACCGAATGCTAGGCCGTTAATATTTAATACTTTTTAAATATATGTTTATATAGCAAATTATAATTTTAATGGAAAATAGTTTATATACTTTTTGGGTACTACACAAGTATATGTATCGTTTCAAGTAATATAGGGCTTTGAAACAAAGACCCCAGTATCGATCCCACGAGGAAAAGATATGGTAATAAATTTTTAAATATTATATTTCAAAATCTATTTGTATTTTAATCTAACTATAAATTACTTATAATTTACTACATGCAGATAAAGAAAACAATAATAAGAAAATGATTTCATGAAAACTACATAAAACAAACAACTTTCTTTCCTTCAATTAATCCAAGATTTTTAAGATAATTTAATATTCGTTGGAGAATCTATTTTATGGTATTGTGTCAAATAGAAAAATTCCTATTCTTTACCCTTTAATCCAGGCGCAAAGAACATTGGCTAATCTACAGATCAGGTCCAGATGTATTGTTAGTAGAATGGATTAATCTAGGCTCACACTACTAGATGTCCAAGGGTGGCTATGATCAGGCCTACTAGTGACCCTTTCCGTATCTATAAATCAAATTATAAGAGTTTAGTCTGTCACTCTAAAAACTTATCAATTCTACGCCCTTTAAATCTTATCTTCCTATTTGTTTTCACTTCACCTTGAATAGCCCGCACATGGCCTTCGGCTACCCAAGAATTCATGTGACATCTACACGTTAAGAGTTCTTCTCCTTCTAGGTCTCAAAACTCTTCAACAGATTTTAACAATTTAAATGGCCAATTTAAAAAGTAAAGTAAGATCAGGTATTAATATCATCACAATGTTTTGAAAATATTTTGATTTTCAATTCTCTATCGAATCTTATATTATCTTATTTATCTTTTCATAATTGAAGGAAGAAAGTAAACTAACTACTCATAACACATTGAATATAAATAGCAAAACATAATAAATAAACTTTGAATCAAAAATAAAATACTTATCTCAAATATTCCTTCTACATATCTTCTGATTCCTACTGACTCCACAGTGTAATGAACTCCAGATGCAACAACTTGAAAATAAACTCACTAAACTAAATAAAAGTGGCCCTAAATTTCTCTCTCTATTTCTTTCTCTATGGATGAGAGATCCTAAAGTGGCTAAGAGAAAGGGGTTACAATGGGGGGGCACGTTTTTCTGAAGAAGTGGACTCCTATTTATAGGCTTCAAGGGTTACCTTGAGGCACCTCTTCAAAACATGTCCACATTCAATGAATCTTCTAGAAGGTCTGCCTGGCGCCTAGGCGCCGGACACCACGTCTAGTTCTTCGCACCTCTTCACTTTAGCTCGCACCTCTTCGTGATTAAAACCATTTTAGATCGCACAAATGCAATGTATCACATGTCCTATTATCAAGGAACAACTACCAGTCTTCTAGAATGTCCAATAACCGCTCACTCCGTCAAAATAACCGTCCAAACGTTGTCAAAAACTTGACAGTTTCTGTATCGAGTCTAGCGCTTAGGCGCCAACTTCTGGCGTCTAGGCGCCAGGCCATATTTTTTTATAATTCTTGTATTTTGCTCCATTTTTGCTCCTTTTTTCTCCTTTTTCATCCTTTTTCCTTTTTTGGACCTTTTTACATCACCTACATCCAAAAACACAAAAATACCTTTCATTAAAGCATAATATTCATAGAAATTGATAAAAATCAAGGCATAAAAATAGGTATATTTTTTTATGGATCAAAATCACCCAAACATTAATGTTACTTGTCCTCAAGTAACCCTTTTTACTATATAAAATGTATAACCTTTGGAATAAAAGATAAATATTTAAGATTCCTTCTAATTTTTGATTTTATAAAGTTTTTAGTAAATTATTAACCCAATTTCACTAACTAGGTTTAACTTTAAGAATTTAAAGAATATTCAACTACCAAATCATAAGATTTCAAATTTTTCATTCATTTTGAAAATAATAGAAGTTTATTATATTAAGATCTCATAGATTATTTACAAGAAAAAGATATTCTTAAAAAACCTTTCCTAAATAAAGATTCATGCATAAAAATTAAGTAAAATATGTAACTAGTTTTCCTTCTATAAAATAATTCAAGTGAAGCCAATTTTTTATTAGGCATTTCCTCAAGCTTCTCCTCTCTTCTCTTTTTCTGTTTCTTTTCTTCTCTTTTCTTTTCTTTTCTCTTTTTTTTCTCTTTTTTTTTTCTTTTCATATATAGAGAGGATTACTATATTTGGATAGCCTGTTAATGATTTTGAACTTCACTATCCTTTACTTATATTTTCCAAACTTATACATTTCCACCTAATTTTTATAACATGAATAAGAATTCAAAAAGATTTTCAATCTTTTCTTTTTCAAGTGATAATTTTTGAGTACTTAATACTTCTAAAATTCCATTATTTCTACTATAAATAAAAAAATTCCTTAATCTTATTCTTCTTTAAGTTAAATAATTCTATTCTTAAAATCAATAAAAGTTATTAAAATTTTGGTTAATTTCACTAAATTGTTTATATATTAAAAAATAAAAGTGATCTTAAATAGATTCTTCATTCCTTAAGTTATGTTAAAAAGTTTTTTATTTTAAGAAAATATTAGCTCTTTAAGGACAAATAAAATTTAAATTTGAATGTATTTTCCCTTCCCCCAAACTAAAGTTTTGGTATACTATGAAAATTTGAAAGTATGAGAGAAAGAAAATCATAATTTTAAAAAGGAAATTTTTATAAGTATGTAAAAAAGATCTTAAAAAGAAAAATTTACTTCTACTCATGCTTTTATGAATAATAAAGATAAAATTGAAGCAGATATAAAAAGTAAGCAGGCTAATTTTTATGATTATACTAAATTTGAAAGAAAATAAAGGCATAGCAAAATTACTAATTACTAAACAGTACACTGAAACAAACATATCATAAATTAACTCTAATTTCAGTTTCAAACACAATATACTAAGAATCTTAACACTAATAAATCCACACAGGTACTTAAACAAATCAACATACATCAAACATAAAACTAAATAAACAAACCAAACAAAACAAACTAACAACAAATTAGCACAACATAGAGATCTATAAACTACTAGTCACTGACTGTAGCCTCATCATCATCATCGTCACCAAAGGAAAACTCAACATCCTTAGGAGCAACAAATGGTGTGAAACAAAGAAAAGTAGGGAAACTAACATCATGCTCACCCTTCAGAAATCTGACGAGGGCTTCATTATACTCAGCATCATAGCTACTCTTCCTCTGGGTATAATCCGATAAATGATCAAGTTTCCTATCAATAGTATCAACTCTGCAGTGAGTTTAAAATAACTCCTGCTGCTGCTCTATAAACTGATCATGCATTGACTCCCAGAAACTCGATGGTGGCTCAGCAAAAGTAGAGGGTCAGGAAGTAGAAGTTCTACCTGGAGTAGGTGCAGAAGAAGGAGCAGTCGATTTCTTCCCGTGAAGACGATCATATATGCTAATGCTCTCCTGACCAATCGGCATAGTAGTCTTCAACCTTTCCTCTGAAATATCTACAGTGACTCCATTGCTAATACATAATGAATAAATCAGAGATGGGAATCCCAGTCCTACAGATGTACTGGATCTCGCAGTAGAATCCACAGAATCATAAATAATACTGCCAACATCAATAGGCTTCCTTTCCTGAATGCAGTAGTTTAAGATCGCTCGATCTCTATTCACTTCACTTAGGTGGTTGGAAGGTAACAATCTTGCAGAAATAAAATAGTGTCATGCTTTAGAAATACCATTTAATTTGGAGGATTTGAAGTTTACCCTTTTTCCATTCCTGATCAGTCCAATAAGCAATGATCATATCCAAATCTCCCTCAGATGGAGATAATCTAGAATAGTAGCACTCTATAGTCGGTGGTAGACCATAAAATACATTGATTCTTTCAGGATTAAATCCTACTCCGACACCTCTAACAAAAACTTCATAATCTTTGGCATCTAGAAAATTCGTATAAAACTCTCGAACTATAGGGATAACAACAACAACAGTGAAATAACAGAATCGTTGCCAATTGTGCGCAACGATAGTGTTTTCAATCATTTCTCCCAGATGATAGAAACTTCGTTCTGAAACGAACTTTCTCGACATCGCAAATTCATGGAATTAAAAATACGCAGCCGCAGTAGAAAATTTACTGCTATCAAAGTTATCTCGTGCCTTCCCGCGTTTAGATTTCGGAGCCATCTAAACAAGAAAGAAAACAAGAGCAAATTTAGGAATAAAAAATTTAAACTCTTTTTAAGTTTAGAAAACTTAAAATAAGTTTAAAAATCCAAAGAAATCATTAAAAATCAAATTTTTTTTCAAAATTTCGGTTCTTAGGAAACCCTAGGGAAATCTATGGTGAAAAACGAAAATAAATGGTTTAAAGTGTAGAACTGACCTTGAGACGAAGAAATCGAAGGGTTTCGTGCTCAAATCCTTGATGTTTTAACCTCAAAATGGATTCTAAAAGGTGATTTTCACAAAAAATGGAGGAAGAAGAAGGCTTAGGCATCGATAATGGCTTTTGGAGGTATTTAACGAATTTTTCGGGTACAAACCGAACCGGCGCTTAGGCGCTGAATTCTGGCGCCTAGGCGCCAGACTCGCCCTTCACAAAAATTTATTTTTAAATTTAATTCTCCACCAAAATTCATAAATTCAACTTCCAATTACTCACATTTAAGTAGGGCTTCAGTTTCTAACTTCCAAAACATTTTCCAAAAAATTAAAAATTAAATATTAAATCCACCAATCAAAAATAAAGTTTAAATCAAACTTCACTAAATTCCATTTACAATCTTCAATATTGGCTCAATATATTCCAGATAAGTATCATTCTTAACTCAAGTTCTTAATACACAATCAAACACAACAATTTTTAAGCAAAAACAACACACATTGAACATGAAAGCAAATACACAAACAAACACAATCGATTCACTAAGTCAATACAACGACTCAACAAACCAGATAATATCTATCTCATTACCAGAATACTCTAATCTTCACAAGGGAAATTGTGTATTCCGCTTGGAAAGAACACTAACGCTCTCGGGAAATCAGTAGCCATCTTTTCGGCAATCCACTTGTTCTTCGCATACATTTCAACTTGAGCATCTTGATAAGCTGTAAAATGAATAAATTGAAGTTTCATCTACCATTCTAGATGTTCAATCTGATGAAACATCTCATGAAGGCGATCTCCAATTCTTTTAAACTCCGCTTCAAACTTATCCAAATGACTATAAATTTTCTCTAAACTTACCGCGATGAAACCATTGAAGTAGGGTTGAGGATCCTTTGAGACCTTGTCCCTAGCCTTTTCTCCATGATTTCTTCCTTCCATTTCTTCAAAAATTTCTCAAAACTCTCAAGAATGAAGTGTAATGGATGTGACTTTGATTGATTGATGGTTAGGGATGAAAATGGGTTGATTTAAAGGTGAAATTCATGTGAAAAACTGAAAATTTTTTGTTTTTGCACGACCCAGTAATCGTGGCGGTTAGGTGTCGAATCGGCGCCTAGGCACCAGACCTATTGATACATAGTTTAATTCAGGCGCTTAGGTGCCGAATCTTGGCGCCTAGGCGCCGGAACTATGTTCAACTCCGTTTCGCCTAATCGTCAAATTTCAAAGTTTCATTCTTCAAGATAGGAAAATTATACTGGTAAGAGTAATCTAGACTCAATAACACACATTGTAAGCAATCATAATGAAGGTTAACTTGATCTCCTTTTTACTCATATTTAGAATAGAGTGATCCAATTTCTAAATCTTACATACTTCAAAATAATCTTCAGCTTAAGTCAACAAAGACTTATAAGCATCAAATTTTTCTAAATTAATATAAATTAGTCAAGATCGAGGTATAACCTTACATTAAAACATAAAAACACTCAAACAAAAGATAAATATGGGTTGCCTCCCACAAAACACTTGGTTTAACGTCGTCAGCCCAACTTAAGTAAATCTTTAATCAGGTTGTCTCAATTCATAAGCCTCTTTATAAATCATTTTAATATCTCCCAAATAAGGCTTCAATCTTAATCCATTTACTTTAAAAAATTTTCCTGTTTTGGGGTCTTTAATATTTACAGCTCCATAATGGTATACTTTCTCAATTATATAGGGTCCAATCCATTTAGATCTTAATTTTCCAGGAAAAAGTTTTAAACAAGAATTAAACTGTAATACTTCTTGTCCAGGCTCAAAATTTTTTCCTGAAATTTTCTTATCATGTAACATCTTCATTTTCTCTTTATAAATCCTTGCATTTTCATATGATTCATTTCTTATCTCTTCCATCTCATTCAATTGCAATAAACGCTTTTCTCCTGCTTTATTCAAATTAAAATTAAACTCCTTTATCGCCCAATAAGCTTTATGTTAAAGTTCAACAGGTAAGTGAAAATTTTTACTGTAAATTAACCGGTAGGGTGACATTCCGATTGGTGTCTTATAAGCTGTCCTATAAGCCCATAATACAGAATCAAGTCTATCAACCCAATCAGTTCTTTTAGGATTAACAGTCTTCTCTAAAATTCTTTTAATTTCTTTGTTTGATACTTCAGCCATTCCACTTGTTTGTGGGTGATAAGCAGTTGCAATTCTATGTTTGATTCCAAATTTTTGTAGTAATGATTGAATTCTTACATTCCTGAAATGACTTCCACTATCAGTGATAATTACCTTAGGCATTCCAAATCTTGAAAATATCATTTTCTTTAAGAATTTAGAAACACTTTTGGAATCACAGTTTGGTAAAGCAACAGCTTCAATCTACTTTGAAACGTAATCAACTGCTAATAAAATAAAAGTTTTTCTAGATGATGGAACAAATGGTCCCATAAAGTCTAAACCCCATATATCAAAAATTTCAACTGTCAATGTATAGTTTAAAGGCATTTCATCCTTCCTAGATATATTTCCCATCCTTTGACATCAATCACATGTTTTCACATAATGTCTTACATCTCTAAATAAGGTATGCCAATAAAATCCCGAATTTAAAATTTTAAATGCAGTTTTATCTATGCCAAAGTGTCCTCCAAAATCGGAATCATGACATTTTTAAATAATAACAAAAGTTTCCTCATAAGGTACACATCTTTGAATCATAGAATCTCTTCCAATTTTAAATAAATGAGGATCTTCCCAAATATATGATTTAGCATCATATTTAAATTTCTTAATAAATTTGTTATCCAATTCATAAGGTAAAATATTGCTAACTAAATAATTAACAATATCAGCATACCAAGGTGTTTTGCATCCCTGAATAACATATAAAGATTCATCAGGAAATTTCTCATTTATATTTTCTTCCGATATAATATCATTTTTAATTCTAGATAAATGATCAGCAATTTGGTTTTCAGTTCTTTTTCTATCTATTATTTGAAAATCAAATTCTTGTAGAAGTAAAACCCATCTTATCAGTATAGGTTTAGAATCCTTTTTAGATAATAGATATTTAATAACAGAATGATCAGTATGAACTATGCATTTAGTACCAAGAAGATAAGGTCTAAATTTATCAAAGGCATATACTATAGCTAGAAGCTCCTTCTTAGTGGTAGTGTAATTTCTTTGTGTTTCAGTGAGAGTTTTACTAGCATAATATACAACTTTGAAAATCTTCTCATATTTTTGTCCTAATACGACTCCAATTGCAAAATCACTTGCATCACACATTAATTCAAAAGATTTATTCCAATTAGGTGCAACAATGATAGGTGCAGTTATTAGTTTTTTCTTTTAGAATATTAAAAGCATTAAGACATTCTTTGTTAAATTCAAATTTCTCATCTTTTTCTAATAAATGACAAAGAGGTTTAGCAATTTTAGAAAAATCTTTTATGTATCTTCTATAAAATCAAGCATGACCAAGAAAACTTCTCACATCAGTAACAGTAGTAAGTAGTTGCAATTCAACAATAATTTTCACTTTCGCTTGATCTACTTACATCCCTTTTTGTGAAACTTTGTGACTAAGTACAATGCCTTCTGTGACCATGAATTGACATTTTTCCCAGTTAAGAACTAAGTTTTTTTCTTCACATCTTTTCAGAACTTTTGAAATGTTTTCCAAACAAGATTCAAAAGAAGTTCCAAAAATTGAAAAATCGTCCATGAATATTTCAATTCCTTTGTCAATCAAATCACAAAATATTGCCATCATACATATTTGAAAAGTTGTAGGTGCATTACATAAACCAAAAGGCATTCTTCTAAACGCAAAGGTTCCATAAGGACTTGTAAATGTTGTTTTTTCTTGGTCCTTAGGAGCAATAAGTAATTGATGATAACCAGAATATCCATCCAGAAAACAGAAATATGGGTGTCCAGCTAATTTATCGACCATTTGATCCAAGAAAGGTAAAGGAAAATGAGCATTTCTAGTAGCTTTATTTAATTTTCTATAATCAATACAAATTCTCCATCCAGTAACTTGTCTTGTAGGAATTAGTTCATTTTTATCATTAACAATGACAATTACACCTCCTTTCTTCAGAACACAATGAATAGGACTTACCCATTGACTATCTGAAATAGGATAAATAATACCAGCATCTAACCACCTAACAATTTATTTTTTAACAACCTCTTTCATGATAGGATTTAATCTTCTTTGTGGTTCAATAGTAGTTTTAAAATTTTCTTCCATTAAAATTCTATGCATACAAATGGAACGTCTTATTCCTCTTATATCAGTAATAGTCTAACCAAAAACTTCCTTATAATTCTTTAACACACCTAGTAGTTTTTCTTCTTGATCTTTACTGAGTTCAGAAGAAATAATAACACGTAAAGTTAACGAATTTCCAAGAAACGTATATTTTAAATGTGAAGGTAACATTTTTAATTCCACTTTAGGGGCTTTTTTAATTGATCGTAAAAGTATATCATTTTGAGTTATGTCTAAAGTTTCCCAGTTATCTTTAATAAAATGAGTCTCATCTTCTTCTACTTCTTCATTTTCATTAGTTAAAAATTAAAATTTTTCTTAAAAAATGACTTTATATTTTTCTTGATAATGTTTCTCAAATAAATAATCAATTATATCCATTCGATAATATTTCTCTTTATGAGGGTACTTCATTGATTTAAGAACATTGAATTTAATTTCTTGATCATTAACTCTCATAGTTAGTTCTCCCTTTTACACATCAATCATAGCTCGTCTAGTACCTAGAAAAGGTCTCCCTAAAATAATAGGTATCTGTTTATCTTCTTCCATATCAAGTACGATGAAATCTACAGGGAAGATAAATTTATCCACTTTAACAAGGACATCCTCTATAACTCCTTTAGGATAAGTGATAGATCTATCAGCTAAAAGAAGGGTTACAATGGTGGGAGTAATCTCTCCTAAATCCAATCTTCGAAAGATAGAACAGGGCATGTGATTAATACTTGCTCCTAAATCACATAAAGCTTTTCCACAAAATTTTTCTCAATAGCACAGGGTATAGTGAAGCTTCCAGGATCCTTAAGATTTTCAGGTAATTTCTTTTGAATTATTGCACTCCATTCTTCACTTAATGCACCAGTTTCAAAAGCTTCAAATTTTCGTTTCTTGCTTAAAATATCCTTCATAAATTTTGCATAAGTTGTCATTTTTTCCGAAGCTTCAGCAAAAGGTATGTTAATAGTAAGTTTCTTAAAAAATTTAAAGAACTTAGAAAATTGATGATCAAGTTTTCGCTGTTTAAGTCTTTGAGGAAAAGGTGGTGGTGGTTTTTCAACTTCCACATTAATAGGTATAACAGTCTGATCTTGACTAGGAGAGAGAGTTTCTCTAGGTTTTTCAATCTCTTCAACCTCAATCTCTTTTTCAATTTCATTCTGCATTCTTTCTTTTAATTCCTTTCCACTTCTAAGTTGCACAGACTTAACATGTTCATGTTCTTTTTCAGTTTCCTTTGGATTAATTTCAACATTACTAGGAAGTGTTCCTATAGGTCTGTTATTAATTAAAGTAGCAATTTGCCCCATTTGATTTTCAATATTACGAATAGCAGTATTTTGATTTTGTATTTGATTATTCATTTGTAAAATTATTTCTTCTATTGATAACTTTTTCTGTTGATTATTAAATCCAGGAGGTTTATAATTTGGATTAACTTGATTATTCCAATTTCCAGTGGGAAGAGATTGATTATTAGCCCATTGTTGTTGTGAATTATTCCAGTTAAAATTAGGATGATTTTTCCACCCAGGATTATAATAATTTGAATAAGGATTATTTTTACTTGCAATAGCTTGTAAAGTTTCAATAGTCTGAGAATCTTCAATATTAGCAGAGTTATTATGTGAAATATTAATTGCAAAATTATCTAATTTTTTAGACATTGCCGCTACTTGTGAAGCTAGGATAAAAAAGGCTTCATTATCGTGAATACTTGCCATCTTTTTATGATTAATCCTTTTGGAAGGCCATTGAAAATTGTTATTAGCCATTTCTTCAATTAAAGTTTAAGCTTCTTCAAATGATTTATACATTAAATAACCTCCAGCAGCATCATCAATAATTGAATTTAAAGATCGAATTAATCTAATGTAAAATGTTTGAATAATTAACCAATCAGGTAAAGCATGAGGAGGACATTTTCTTAATAGTTCTTTAAATATTTCCCAAGTATCATATATTGTCTCCCCGTCAAATTGACTAAACGAAGTAATATCTTTTCTTAATTTAGCAGTTTTAGATGGAGGAAAATATTTAGCAAGGAATTTTTGTGCCATTTCAGCCCATGTTTTAATAGAACCAGTCGCTATTGAGTTTAACCACATCTTTGCTTTATCTCTTAAGGAAAAAGAAAAGTCTAAGTCTAATAGCATCATCAGAAACATTGTTATATTTAAAGGTAGCACAAAGTTCTAAAAAACTAACAAGGTGTAAATTTTGATCCTCATTTGGTGTTCCACCAAATTGATAGTTTTGCACCATTTGAATAATAGACGGTTTAAGTTCAAAAGAATTAGCATCTACAGTGGGTATTTGAATACTACTATGAAGTTCATCAACTGTAGGGTTAGCATAATCCCTTAATGGATTATAAACATTTTGATCATTAAGTTCAATTGGATTATGTAAAGTAGCCATTTCTTGAAATTCTTGAATTTGTTTTAACTTTTTAATTTTTCTAATTATTCTTTCTAGTTCAGAATCTAAAGGTATTAGTCCTTCGGAACCATAACTACGCATAAAAAAAATGAAGCAAGGAATAAAATTATATATATATATATATATATATATATATATATATATATATATATATATATTGGGGAAGGAGCAACTTGTGGCTCCCTACATGTTAAACTAAAGATGTGGTTACAATAAAAACACTATGGGAGCAAGCCCATCTCAATACAACTCCACACCAAGAAATTAAAAGGAAAGAAAACTTGAGAGAACAATTCTGTTCCAAAAAAAAAAAAAAAAAAAACCAAAAGAACAGGAAACAGTAAAACTTGTTCTGCTAGATAACAGCAGATGGAGAGAATAATCCTTCACTATGCTGAAAGTCAAACCACTCTGAAATGAGGTGCCTTCATTTGATTTACCTCCAAAAGAAAATGTAGCTGGGGTGGGGGGTCAGAAGAAACAACAACTTGTTGTGCAATTCTGGCCCTCCTAGCAAGCTAATTTGTCGGCCTATTACCTTCTTTAAAATGAACTCAAATGTGATAGTGAAATGCTGGGAGAGAGTTTTAATTCTGTTTATCCATATGGAATGGTGCCAAGGTGGGTGAGAGGTCTACTACATATACTGTAAAAGACTTGCTGAATCACTTTCCACAATTAAAGTATGCCACTGAAAAGAAATTGCTATCTCTAGGGCCCAAAAAACAGCAACTAGTTCAAAGACAAGAGCATCTTCAGTAATAATGGGAGTGTGGAAGAAACAGATGCAATTACCATTATGATTTCTGAAGACACACCCACAGCCAGCATCCCTATCAGTGAAAGACCCATCAGTGTTGACTTTGATAAAGGGGTATGTTGGGGCTTTCCAGTGGTATTAGAATAATTTTAGACATTTTAGGAAGGTCTGTGAGAGGGATCTTAAGAATGTTAGGGAACTGCTTCAGTTGGATGAGTTTTGTTAAGAAGGAGTGACAGTTCCCCAAAACATTGATGACTTTACTAATCTTGTCTTCAAACTTGACACTGTTTCTATGCATCCAAATAAACCATGCAATAATAAAAGGAAATTCTCCTGCCTTTGCTTTCTTCCAAGAAATCCAATAGTTTTGAATATCGGCCCAGTCTAGGAGGAGAGTGTTGATATTGATAAGGCTAATAACACCCTTCCACACCTCCTAAGAGAAACTACATGAAAAAAATAGGTGCTGTAAGGATTCAACATTAGTCTCACAAAGACAGCACTTGGAAGGCCCTCTGATTCCCTTAAGCTTGAGTATATCATCAGTTGGGAGTAGGTTGTGTAACAGTCTCCAGCTAAAAAATGACATAGAGGATGTTAGGTACTTGTTCCTGATAAATCTACCCCACCTGCAGGGAGGCCAATCATAGATTTTAAAATATATATGTTTGGTGAGACTATGTAGTTGGCCATTGAACCAAAAAATCTTATCAGGTTTGGTTCTGTCAAAAGGAATGGTAGAGATTTGATGAGCAGAAGAAACAGTTAATAAATTCAGCAGTTTAGTTTTAGACCATTGCCTATTTTCCCAGCAGCTAGCTACTGGAAAGAGCTGTTTGGTTGTGTTTGGGAGAGCCTGTTTCATGTGGGGGGGCACCAGTTATCATGCCAAAACTGCACTTGACCATTAACCAGCTCCCAACATAATAAAGATTCTGCTAGTTCTCTATTGTTCAGCATGTGCTTCCAAATCCTCGAAATACCAGGCTTGATTTGTGCCAATGTGGGGTGACTATCTTTACAATACTTTCCTTTCATGAAAATTGACCACAGTGAATTTTGCTGCCTGAACTGAACCCATAATTTGCAGAAGTTCACTCTTTGTAAGTGTTGTATACCTTTGAAACCCAAACCCCCAGCTTCAACTAGTTTAGCCAATTTTTGCCAGCTAGCCTAATGGATCTGCCTTCTTTGTCCAGACCATAAAAATTTGTTGAAAATTCTCTCAAGTTGGTTTCTGGTACTCTTCTTCAAACAGGTCATTTGAAGGACATAGTTTGGGAAGGTTGTGAGGATGCTGTGAAGGAGGGTTATTCTGCCCCCAGAAGATAAACAGGAGGTTGTCCAGTTAGATAGCTGTGTGTTCACTTTGCCAATAATTTCCTCAAAGTGAGTCTGCTTGGCCCTCCCTTTAATCAGTTGCACCTCTAAATATTTCAGAGGGAAGCTGGCCTTAGTGAAATCAGTGCACTGAAGAGTACAATGAGTCACAGCAGCAGTAATCCTCTTAGGAAAAATTAGTTCACATTTAGCATTATTAAATTGAAGACCTGAAACCTTCTGGAAATGATTAAGGCAGTGCAAAACCTTTTTAACAGCATTCTTAGAAGCCCTTGAAAATATCATTATATCATCTGCATAAAGTAAATGGGAAATTATCACATTGGATCTGTGGTGGTATCTGTCATAATGGAAAGGGGTGACCTTTGCTTCCAGGAGCCTGGATAAATAGTCCATAACAAGGATGAAAATGGAAGGGGTGAGGGGGTCTCCCTGCTTAAGCCCTCTTGTGGCTTGGAAATCTCCCCAACATTGACCATTAACCAGAATGGAGTGGTGGTTAAACTTCAGCCATCTTTTTATCAGTAAGCAGAAATCAGCAGGAAAGCCCCTGGTGTGTAAAATCTGAAGAATGAAATTCCAATCCATAGTGTCATATGCTTTTTTGACATCAAGCTTGTAAATAAGATTACCTCCCCTACAGGGAATGTCTAGATCTTGGAGTAGCTCCTAGGCAAGTAGAACATTGTCTGAGATGGATCTGCCTTGGACAAATGCTGACTGGTGAGGTTTGATTATCTTATTTAGGTGTGGCTATAACCTTCCAACAATCACTTTGCTGATGATTTTGCTAATGACAGTGGTGAGGCTAATAGGTCTGTAATGATTCCAGGTTTTAGGTGATGTGGTTTTTGGAACAAGTACAATGGTGGAAGCATGGAAATACTGTGGAAGATCCTGGCCATGAAAAAAACATTGGATTGCTGCAGTAACATCATTATTGCAAATTCCCCAGGCTTTCTTGTAAAAATCAGAAGTAAATCCATCAGGACCTGCAGCTTTAGTTCTATCAACTGAATTCAATGCCTCCCAAACTTCTTCCTGTGATGGGGTGTGAGTAAGCTTAAGAGAGTTGGTGCGATTGTAGACATCTTCAAACAGATTACTTTCAATTGAGGTGCAGGAGCACTGTTTTTATGTTAGAAGATCATGGAAAAAAGTAACTGCATTTGAGGCAATGTCAGACCCATCTCTGAGAGTCACATCCTGTTCAGTCACAATAGACAGGATAGTAATACACTTCCTTTTGTAATTGATACAAGCATGGTAGTACTTTGTATTCCTGTCCCCCTCCTTGAATTTGGTGATGGAAGCTTTCTGTCTTAGTAGTTGATCCTGCCAGTTAATGTAGGTAAGTAATTTTTCCTGTGCAGCCACAAAATCACTATATTTATTCTCATCAGCCTAGGCCTCAGCTTCCAATTTAGTAACCTCCAACTCAGTATTGTTGACACTCTGGAAGACATTCCCAATGGACTCCTAGCTCCACTTTCTCAAGGCTTTAGACAAATTAACTTGAAGGTTCAGAAGTTTAGTAAGAGGATTTGAGCAGTTGATCCCAGTCCAATTTTTAGCAATGATGGAAATGAAATTTGGATGAGAAGACCAAAAATTTAAGTATCTGAAAGGGGGGGAAGAAAGATGAGTGGAGGGTGTGGAAATAGTGAGGAGAAGGGGTTTATGATCAGATCCAGCAAAGTTGAGATGAGTAATGGAGGTGTGTAGAAAATTTTGGTACCAGGAAACATTGGCCAAAAATCGATCAAGTCTCTCCCAAATGGCTCCTCTTCTCCAAGTGAATTTGTTTCCCAAAAAGCCAAGGTCAAACAGCCCAGTATTTTTGATATTATCATTAAAATCATCAATCTTAGTCTGGTTAGGAATTCTTCCACCCCTCTTTTCATCAGCAGAAGCAATACAGTTAAAGTCCCCTCCCACTATCCAGCTGAGGGTTTCAATCTTGCTGATTTCAGTAATTTCCTTCCACAGCTCACTCTTATCAGTTTTATTACAGCCAGCATAAACAATGGTGGTACGCAAACTTGTTTCCTAGTAAATTGAAATGGAAATGAGCTAGTTGTGGATGATCAACCTGGATGGTCCAGTGTAATTCTTTTCTGCAAATAAGCCAAAAGGTACAACCAGGGAATTTATTAAGGACTTTTCTTTGATTTTTGGACACCATAGGCTCCAAAATGATCATACACCAGAGATGGTGTTTCTTGTAAAGGTATAATAGTTTTTTAATAGATAGAGGGTGAGCCACCCCTCTAATGTTCCAACATATACAGTTGATCATCAGAAGGCCTTGAGATTGGAGAGGAATGAGTAGAGAAAGACCTAGATCTAGATCTTGTTCTACCCCTTGAGGAGTCCATGGTAGAGCCAGAAGCCCTTGTGTTTTCAGGTGGTTCCTGGGTTTGAGCTGCTAATTTTTGCAGCTCAGTGAGATTTTTCTTCTTCTTCTTTGATTTCTTGATTTGCCAAGATGTTTCAAATTTCTTTTGTTCTTCTTCTTGTTGAGAGAGAGGTGGGCTTAAAACTTTTGAAGGCTGCAAAACATTACCCTCAGGAAGTTCCCGTTGTTCTGCTACAGGGGGCTGCAGATCATTAGCAGGTCCACCTAAATGGTGTTGTCCCGCTTCAGTTGGTTTTTTAGGTGAAAGTTCCTTTTCTTGATTGTTTCCCTGTTCTACTGTGTTGTTCATTTGAGTATTCTCTGCTATCTGATTTATCACTGTTTTCCTTTTTTCAGCCCTCTTGTTGGAAGGTTTCAATCTATAGCATTTCTCTTTTAGATGGCCAAACATTCAGCAATGATTGCAAAAATTTGGCTTGTTTTCTAGCACTACGTCTTGCCAAAAACCCTCTCCATCATCAGAGATAGTGATCCATATTTTGTCTAGTTCTGGAAGAGAAACATCCCTTTCAACTAGAACTTTTGCTGCAGCTGGATTTCCCAGATCATGTGTAGGAGGGTCAACCCTTAGTGGTGTTCCCAGAGCTCTACTTATTTGAAATAAAGTATGGGAGTGATACAGCTGAATTGGTAGATTTGGGAAAGCTAACCATAGAGGTTTTAGAGGAGGTTCTTTGGCAGGATCAAATCCTGGATACCATTTCATTAACTTCATCTGAGAGTTAGCAATATACATAAATTCCATGCCCAGGACTCTAGCATAGTCTTCCTCCCTTGATAATCTGATTAGCAGGTGTCTCTTATCCAAGACACCTAACTTCCACTGCCCCACAAACTGGAAGTTTTCAAAATGTCTTCTGACTAATTCCAATTTGGGGTGACCAAATTGGAATTGTCCCACTATAGAGAACTTAATAGCTTCAGCCAAAGAGCTCATTTCCTGGGAGGTAAAAGAAACAGCAGGTCTACCATCCTTTGACCCCAGAGGTCTGACAAAGGGGCATTCTGATTTTCCAGCAGCTGCATCATGCAGAAATTGAGGGAAGGTCAGGTGTTCTAAAGCCTTTGAAGGGGTACCTTTGCTGACAGCAGAGGCATAAGAGGGGGGAGCATTAATGGTGCTGAAACTAGCCATTAAATGCCACACCCAGGAAACAGTCAAACAGAAACCCAAAAGCAGAAACCAAAGGTTCTAAAAAAGAGCCCAAGAGAACTTCAAAGCTAACAGCACCAAACCTTCAGAGCAACTTAACCCCAAATAAAATACCAATGGAACAGTAAAATTTAAAAACAGCAAGAACCCGGGAAGACCCAAACCACCCAGAAAGAGGGCCACCAAGGAGTGCCAGCCCCCCAACCAGCCAGAAGAAACCCACCACCGAACATACCTCCGACCAGAACCACCTCCAGTGAAGCTGCCCCCGGCAGAATCATGCTAAAAACCCTAGCATAACAAAAAACTCCATGAATAATAACCCTATTAAGAGCATTGACAGCAGCAAATCAGCAGGGCCGGATGGATTTACTGCAGATTTCTACAAGAAAGCTTGGCCCATTATCAAATCTGAAATTACCAATGTTATTACCAGCTTCTTCCTTGGTAAAGATATGATCTATCATTTTAATTCTTCAACCATTGTGCTGATTCCTAAACACAATAAATTGAATACCTAGGAACAGTTCAGGCCAATAAATCTGACTTCAGTGATCAGCAAAGTGATCAGCAAAATCCTGGTCCTAAGGATTCAACCTCACCTAAATAAGATCATCAACCTAAATCGGACTGCCTTCATTAAAGGTAGATCTATCTCTGATAATGTTATGTTAGCTCATGAGTTATTATTGGACATCGACAAAAAATGCAGGGGGGAAACTTAATCTACAAGCTTGATATCCAAAAGGCTTATGACACAATCAATTGGGATTTCATTTTGGATGTGTTAGCGATTAAAGGCTTCGACCCCGAGTTTTGCAACTCCGATTCATAGATGGCTTCACAACAACTCCCATTCCATTACGGTTAATGGATCGGTTTGGGGACCGTTCACCGCTGCCGAGTGCTCGAAGCAAGGGGACCCCCTCTCCCCAACTCTCTTTATCATTGCAATGGATTATTTCTCTTCCATGATCAATCAATTATACAAGCATCACCCCCTGGTAAACTTTCACCATAGCTCAAATATCACAATTTCTCACCTGATTTATGCAGATGACCTCATGATTTTCTCCAATGCATCCAAGAAGGCTGTTAAATATATCCAGAACTGCATTCAAATGTTTCAAAATCAATCTGGGCTCAAGTTCAACAGAGCTAAATGTCAGATCCTTTTTTCCAAAAGGGTGTCCCAGGAGGCTAAGCATTGGGTTCTAAATCACACAGGTTTCACCAGCCCCAACCTTCCTATCAAGTACCTAGGGGTCCATCTGAGCACTGGCAGAAGCAAGCAAAACCATTTTGATGAGGTTCAACAAAGGATTTGTAACTACTTATCTAACTAGACACACCTATACCTATCTACTGGAGGGAGAATTACCTTACTCAAAAGCATCCTAACCACTTTGCCAAATTACCTCATGCAAATGAATACTATGAAAAAGAGTACTCAAACCCAGTTAGAAACAGCTTTCAACTACTTTTTATGGGCTGGTAAAGGCAAACAGATTCATTGGGCTGCTTGGAGGAAACTGACTAAACCCCTTTGGGCTGGTAGACTAGGCTTCAAGTGTCTAAGTCATCTACTCAAAATTAACCATTGCAAACTTTGGATTAACTTCAGGGCTCAAACCTCACTCTGGGCTTTATATCTTAATGGTAAATATTGCAGACACATTCACCCCTCTTTGGCCTCTGCTAGACTGGGTGACTCTAGAATCTGGAAATCCATGATGAAAATTAAGCAGGAAGCTGAGAACTTGTATTTATGGTAGCTTGGCAAAGGCACGATAAATTTTTGGTTGGACCACTGGTCTATTCCATTTCTCCACTCCATCCTCACTGTTTCCTCATCTAACAAGGTTAATACCATACCTTTTGACAGGTCCAAGCTTGACACTATTTACAAAACTAACAAAAATCAAAGTTTCTCCAAGGAGATTTATGATAAACTTGTACACTGGGAGAGTGTACCCTGGGGTGAGATCTATTGGAACAAGCTTATCCCATTCTATGGCATTTTTCTGTTGGTGACTGTTCAGGAACATCCTTCCCACTGATGATATCCTCAAACTCAAGGGATTGAGAGGCCCTTCCTACTGCAGATTATGTCATATGGAGGAAGAATCAATCAACCACCTTTTCTATGCTTGTAATTTCTCCCAGCAGGTTTGGACTCAGTTCCTCCAGCACACCAATTTAGACACTCTACAATTACATTGGATTCATCTGGTTACTTGCTGGCCCGATTGGCAGAAAGCTGGGAATACTGCTATTCCACTACTCATTGCCTGGTTCATTTGGATGGCTAGAAACAAGGCTACTTTTGATAACACCCTTCAAGATGTTAAAACTGTTACTAGTCATTGTCTCTCTTATGTGCTTAAGCTAATCAAATTTAAAAACTTCCCCAACATTTGCTCCCAAAAATTCTCTCCTAGTACCGCTCCCCCCAGAATTACTAAAGTATTTTGGTTTCCCCCAACCCAAAACTGGATAAAGGTGAACACTGATGGCTGCTATAAACTTGCACAGGGTTGCATTGGGGGCATATTCAGAAATTACAAGGGTAAATGTTTACTCTTTTTTATGGCCCCTATTGTTGCCTGTGATGCCTTGGATGCAGAACTTCAAGCTGTCTATTGGGCATTAAAGTTGGCTGTCCACCTTAACTGGTCTCCTCTCATTGTGGAATGTGATTCTATGGATCTGGTAACACTTGTATCAACAAACACTACACATAACAGGCAAGCTATCAACTCGGACGACTAATTTACGGGCTCAAAAGATCAAACTTCTCACTACTAAGGTACATGTTCAGTTTCAGTTCATTTTTAGAGAAGGGAACAAGCCAGCTGATTGGATTGCTAATATGGGAGTTCTCACCTCCAACCTTGCTCTTTCCACCACTCCATCTCCATTTCTCAGACAACTAATTGCTGGAGATCTGCTGAATATCCCTTATCTCAGGCTGAACAACTAATTTTGCCTTGCTGCCCGGTTCTGTTTCAGCTCCTTTTTTTGAACAGGTTGTCACCTGTGCTTAGTTGTGACCTTGTTTCACTCATGTGGTGTTATCTCCTGGAGGTTTTGTCTTGGTAGGGGCTGCCATTAGATTTTTTGTTAGTTCTGCAAGCCCTTCTACCAATTTTGTATTTCTTTTGCTTTTCAACATGTAGGGGCCTCCAATGCCCTTTCTTTTAAATATATATATATATATATATTTATATATATATATATTATGCTTTTAGAAATATAATATTTAAAAATTATACCTCTTTTATTCCTTCCCCAGCAATCGCGCCAAAAACTTGACCCGATTTTTGTATTTCCAAATACAAGGATTTGTTACCAATGTTAGAATAATTAATTTCTAGCAAAGGCGCGAAACACTTGACCCGGAATAACTTGCTATATAGATGTGTACCAAATTTTAATTACGGCGATAGCATTAAATGAAACTTGATTGCTACTGAATGCTAGGTCGATAATGTTTAATACTTTTTAAATATATGTTTATATAGCAAAATATAATTTTAAAGGAAAATAATTTATATACTTTTTGGGTACTAAGCAAGTATACGTATCATTTCAAGTAATATAGGGATTTGAAACAAAGACCCCAGTATCGATCCCACGGGGAAGAAATATGGTAATAAATATTTAAATATTGTATTTCAAAATCTTTTTGTATTTTAATCTAACTATAAATTACTTATAATTTACTAAATGCAGATAAAGAAAACAATAATAAGAAAATGATTTCGTGAAAACTATATAAAACAAACAATTTTCTTTCCCTCAATTAATCCAGGATTTTTAAGATAATTTAATATTCGTTGGGGAATCTATTTTATGGTATTGTGCCAAATAGAAGCATTCATATTCTTTACCCTTTGATCCAGGCACAAAGAACATTGGTTAATCTACAGATCAGGTCCGGATGTATTGTTAGTAGAATGGGTTAATCTAGGCTCACACTACTAGATGTCCAAGGGTGGCTATGGTCAGCCCTACTAGTGACCCTTTCCTTATCTATAAATCAAATTATTAGAATTTAGTCTGCACTCTAAAAACTTATCAATTCTACGCCCTTTAAATCTTATCTTCCTATTTATTTGCACTTCACCTTGATTAGCCCGCACATGGCCTTCGACTACCCAAGGATTCATGTGACATCTACAAGTTAAGAGTTCTTCTCCTTCTAGGTCTTAAAACTCTTCAACAGGTTTTAACAATTTAAATGGCCAATTTAAAAAGTAAAGTAAGATCAGGTATTAATATCATCAAAATGTTTTGAAATATTTTGATTTTCAATTCTCTATTGAATCTTACATTATCTTATTTATCTTTTCATAATTAAAGGAAGAAAGTAAACTAAGTACTCATAACACATTGAATATAAATAGAAAAACATAATAAATAAGCTTTGAATCAAAAATAAAATACTTATCTCAAATATTCCTTCTACAAAACTTCTGATTCCTACTGACTCCACAGTGTAATGAACTCCAGATGCAACAACTTGAAAATAAACTCATTAAACTAACTAAAAGTAGCACCAAAATTTCTCTTTCTAAGGATGAGAGATCCTAAAGTGGCTAAGAGAAAGGGGTTACAATGCGAGGGCACATTTTTCTGAAGAAGTGGACACCTATTTATAGGCTTCAAGGGTTTCCTTGAGGAACCTCTTCAAAACATGTCCACATTCAATGAATCTTCTAGAAGGTCTGCCTGGCGCCTAGGCGTTGGACACTGCGTCCAGTTCTTCGCACCTCTTCGCTTTGGCTTGCACCTCTTCGTGATTAAAACCGTTTTGGAGCCTCCAAATGCAATGTATCACATGTCCTATTATCAAGGAACAACTGCCGGTCTTCTAGAATGTCCAATAACCGCTCGCTCCGTCAAAATAACCGTCCAAACGTTGTCAAAAACTTGACAGTTTCTGTATCGAGTCTGCCGCTTAGGCGCCAACTTCTGGTGCCTAGACGCAAGGCCATATTTTTTATAATTCTTGTATTTTGCTCCATTTTTGCTCCTTTTTGCTCCTTTTTCATCCTTTTCCCTTTTTTGGATATTTTTACATCACCTACATCCAAAAACACAGAAATACCTTTTATTAAAGTATAATATCCTTAGAAATTGATAAAAATCAAGGCATAAAAATAGGTATATTTTTTTTATGGATCAGACACCCGTCCCAATATTTTTGTTATGTAGTCAGTCACATGTTCCTTTTGAAAGTTGGGAAAAGGTTCTTCTTCCATGGAGGCCTATTGATCCAACTAATCCTTATGTCTACCAGATAGTTAGAGATCAAGATGACATGAATTTGCTTGCCGATCAACCAATACAGACTTCACAATCAATTCAACCCTATTTTCCTGAAGGTTCCAGAATGATATTGAATAGGATCAAATAGTTGTTGAAAGAGTTATGCAACGTTATGAAGGCAATCAATAACATTTCTGATTTATTCGATCATATAGATTGGAGAGTGAAAGAGCAATTCGATCACACTGGTAGAATTGAGATTGGCTTAATCAATCTGATGAAGAAGAACGCGGTGATTGTTGAGGAATCATATGGCGAATTTCCAATTCATCAATTCTATAACTTCTTTGTTCATCAGCAATCAATTGGAGACATTAGAGGAGAGGATTGTTCTGACACTGATGTGGAGTAATTGATGGATTCTACTTATGTTTATTATGTTTTTAGTTTTCTTTGCTTGGTTATGTTTGGTTTGTGTAGTATTTGCTTTGAAACTTGAACTTTGATTTGGATGTGCTTACTTTCATTGTGTGCTTAGATCTTAGTGTTTCCCTATCATAGAGTACTTGCTGCACTAAATATTTAAGAGTAGTTGGTTTGAATGAACATATTTGGTGTCTATGATGTAACATAGAATTTATATATATAAGATTGTTGTGTATTATTTGTGTGAAGAATTCTGTTAATTATTGCTTATGGGATGATGTAAATGCCTATGGAAGTGTTAAATATCATTGTGGATGTTGAAACGATCGAAATTACGAAAAAAAATTTTGACTCAGAAAATATTTTGGACTAGCGCCGTCGGTGCCTAAATCTAGAGAGTTTGGCATTTAATCTAAATAAAGCGGCGGCGATGGGCTCCGCCGGTGCCCAAATAAAGAGAGTTTGGCATTTATTTTAAATAGACCGCCGCAGGCGCCCTATCAAGAGCCGTCGGCACCTGAACCCAGTAAAAGGCCAAAAACCCTCGATTTCGTAATTTTTACCCTGGGACTCGCTAATTCTTCCATTTCCTTTATCTTCTTCCTCCATTTCATGATTTTGAAAATCTTGGACTTGCTAGATCTCAAATTTAAGGAGATTTTAAGGCTTTTCGACACTGGATTCACACTTCTCTTTGTAAGAGCTTCACTTTAAGTTAAAATTTTGGATTTTCACCATGGAAATCTCTCACATTGCTTATGGTGGAATTTATTGGAGTTTTAGAGAGATTTTTTTATTTCTATGATGAAATTTGCACTTAATTGTTTAGAGTAGTATTTGGAGTTTGTTACATTGTGAATTTGGGATTTATTGGAATTTTCATGCAAATTTTAGAAATTCACATAGCTCTAAGGTTGAGTAAAGGGTGGAGGAAATTGGATTTTGATGAGGAGAAATCAGTTAACATCAAAACCCAATTTCACTATAACTCTTACCTCTGCAACAAGAAGTGTATCCAGGATCGAGTTTTTGATAATTCTGGAGGATCTGTGGAACAGTTGATTGCAGAGCGGAATTAGGAAAAATTTTGTTATTTCACTGCGAATGCTGTTATGGGAGTTGTTAGAGAGTTCTATTCGAATGTACCCTAGACTGAGACTGAGTATGTGCTTGTTAGAGGAAAAATAATTGAATTTACTCCTCAGCGTTTCAATGCTTTCTATCAGACTCGGGACCCATTCCTTTATGAATATGAAAACTTTGACACTTGAGGGGAGAATATGAGAGAAGTGATTGCTTTTCTAACTGGCGGGCGAGGAGAATGAAAAGTAAGTAAAAAGTCTGATATCTTCTGAATACAGTAGTTCAAAAGTTTAGCATTATTTCATTTCTGCAAGACTATTACATTCTTATTACCACAGCGAAGTTACAATAGATAGAGCGATTCAGAACTAATGTATTCAGAAGATGAAAAAGATTGATATCGGGGTTGTTATCGACAAGAACATTCAGATAATTTCTAGAGGCAAGACCACTAGTGGTTTAGGACATCCTGCTTTAGTTCATGCCCTGTGTGATCAGTCTGGAGTGGAGTTTAATAGTTCTGAAGAAGTGGCTATACCATTGAGACAAATTATAAAGAATATTATCCATACTTATGAGTCTCATGTGGGAGCCAGAGTTGAGCATAGGAGTACTGATATTCCCACTACTAGTTATGATGTTCCATCTACTTCTGAACCGCCTACCTTATATGAGATTATGGAGCAGCTGAGACTACAGAGTGCTAGTGTGGATAGACTCCATGGTCGGATGGATGTATTTGAGGTGAGGAGTGATGTGAATGAAGATTATATGCAGAGGAGAGTTGAGTTCGATATTTCTTATTATGATGCTCAGGTCAGATTTATGAGGGAGGAGTCTGATGTGATATTTCCTACTTGCCCCAGCTATACACCATATAGACCTGACTCTGCTGATGAGCCTGCTGATGACCCTGGTGTTGATCCTAGTTTTGGAGACTGGTAAAATGTTTTATTTTATTTCTCTTGTTCTTATTCTGTTTTGTTGTAATGTTATGATGTAGTAGTTATTTACTTTCATGTGATGTGTAACCCTATTGTTGTATTATTGTGATATAGTTATTTACTTTTCATGTGTCGTGAAACTTTGTTGGTGTATTGTTAGCCGGACTGTGTAGTATTGTGATTGTTTGTTTAGTACTGTAGTTAATTTCTCTTTACCCATGCAAATATTTAAAATTGTTATATCACTGCTACTAATTGTTTCATGCCTGTTAGTTGTAAATTTTGATTAATAACAGATGGATGTTAAATATTTCAAGATTCCAGCACAGAAAGGTTAGTTTTCTTTTACTCTCTACTGTTTCAAATTTACTAAAAATTTTAAGTTTCAGGGAGGGTAGAGAAATACTAACTTTTATTTGTTCACAATTATTATATTTTCAAAAATTTATAGCATAACTTCTGGCAGTTCATCCTCACTGTAAGTAACTAAAACTTTTTATTTCAGTTGAATATTATGGAAGGATAGGATGAAAATTTTTACTGATAAAGGTTAAGTTTATAAAAGTAAAATATTTGGAATGAAAGGATTTGATTATAGTCAACTATTTAAAGTAAAGAAATCTTTATTTTTGAACTGTTAAGGGACTTAAAGTATTGTGTGTTAGGAAGAGATTGTGACTTTACAATGAATAATAAAGCTTGTACTTAACTATAAAGTAAAGAAGTGTTTCAGGTTTGAACTTTAGAAAGAGGAGAGTGAAGTTCAAAATCATTAAAACCTCTCCAGATATAGTAATCCTCATTAAAGAAAAAGAAAGAAAAAAAAGGATTGAAAAACAATCCCAAAAAAAGAAAGAAAACAGAAAAATAAAAGAAAAGAAGAAGAAAGAAAAATTTTTATGAGGAGAAGCCTGAGGAGAGGCCTAATCGAAAATTGGCTTCACTTGAGTCACCCTAAAGGAAGAACTTGATTTCATTTCTGAATTTATGTTTTAAGTACTTAAAACATAAATATTTTCTGAATTTATGTTGAACATTAAGTATGAAAGGATTTAATGTCCTACAACAACAAAGAAAGATCCATTCAATTTCTATGAATGAATTGTGTAGTTCATGGGAATTGAGTGCAAATGAATAGGGAAATATGTTTTGATGGACTTAAATGTGTTAATTTCAGAGTGACAGGCTAAAATCCCTAAATTTATTATAAGATTAGTAACTAATATCAAAGGTTAGCCTTCAGGTGAAGGGTGAGTGGGAGCTCCGAAGTGAGAGTCGGTATCCTCCCAGCCTAGCCTTAGATTTATTAACTAATCTTATGATATGTCAATATTCTTTTCTTGCTTAGAAGAGGGGGTACTTGACATGCCTAAAATATATATGTTTTTTGCTATATCATTTTACTAATTTTTTGATGATATTGCACTTTAAGGGAAGGTATTTTGTATGTTTTTTGGTTTTAGGTACAAGAAATGATGATTGGAGCAAAAGGAAACAAAAATGGTGCAATTTGGAGCAAAAACGAGCAAGAAATGAAATTCTGCCCTGACACCTTTTGATAAGTCTTTCGATGCTTAATCTCTTTTCTACTTTTTGCATATTTTTGAATGAGATTACACTTTAAAGAAAGGTTGTTTTTATGTTTATTTTGTAGGGCTATCTCTTACGAACGTAACGCAACTGAAACGGGGCGAAACGGAGCTAAAACGGGGTCAAACGGAGCGAAACGGTGGAGTTGCTCAGAGCCATCTCGCTGACGGCGAGATCAATCTCGCCGACGGCGAGATTTTCCCTAGACCACCAAAAAGTGGCCGAAAAGCTCTCTGACAGCGAGCTCGAACTCGCCGACAGCGGCCCGGACGACCACGAACCTACTTTTGGCGGTTTTGGGCCAATATTCGACGTATTTGGACGCTTTTTCGAAGGGGTGCGTAAGGAAACTCTTAGGAATTCGTCCAAACTCTTTAAAAATGGCGAATATAGGTTAGAAAAAGGAGAGATTAAGAGAAGATTAGAGAGAAAAAAATGGAGAAAAACTTAGAGGAATGTTTAGGATTCTTAGATTAAGAGTAGGAATGTAGATTTCTACCCTGTTGGAAAGATTGGAGAGGAAATTTTTGAGATAATTTGTAAGGGATTGTACGAGCATTGCATGGATCGACAGGAGACTTTGTGGGAGAGATCTTCCTCTTTCTTTCAAAGGGAAAAAGCTAAGTATTGTTCTTCATTATCTTATGATTTTGTAAATATTTATGTAGTGGATCTGCTTTGTTTAAATGAAGTTTCCTTTGTGTTTTCTTCGTGCTTTGTGACGTATCTCTCTTACTCTTTCTTCTTCTTTGGAAATAGTGACATGAGATGATTATGCCATTGTATTCAATTTACTTTTCTTTTCTAATGAGTAGAATTCATGCTTAGGATTTTGTGATGCATGTTAGAAGTTAATTTAGATATAAATGTGATGGTTTTTTACTTGCACTTCATTTACATTGCAATTATGGCCTGTTGTAATGTTAAAGTTTATTGTGAAAATGTACGATCCGAGAGAGCTATGCTTTCTACAACTAAGTATGAACCACATTTAAATTCCATGAATGGTGAAGTTCATAGAAGTTGAATGCAAATAAATAGGGAAATAATATTAATCGGGCGCAGAAATTGGAGTTTTTAGAGTGAGAGGCTAAAATCCTTAATTCGGTCCTATCGTTTGCGTGCTGAAGTGTAGATGTTAGCCCTCAGGCGAGGGGAACGTGGGAGCTCCGAAGTGGCAGCCGGTATCCTCCAAGCCTAGCCGCAGATTCGGTAACGAAGCATAGGATTAGTCAATGTTCTTTATGTTTGGACCAAAGGGTAAAGAATAGGATTGCTCCTATTTGGCACATACAATATTAAATGCATCTCAATCCTATACATTATCTATTTCATTACATAAGAATAGTAGTTTTTAATATCTCAAAATTCTCCAAACAAATTCATCCAAAAAGGATTATCTTTAAAATTATTATTTGCACTTAGTTATAATTACTATTACATTTAACACTTGCATTTAGGAGTAGTTTTTAAATAAAACACAATTTTAATCGACATTCCAAACTAAGGACTATTAGTAGTAGACTAGAATTTAACTAAATACCTCTTACTTCACTTCCTCGTGGGATCGATATTGGGATTTTTAAAGAAAACTCTATATTACTTGAAACGATACGTATACTTGGGTAGTACCCCTAGTGTGTAAAATATTTTCTAATTTTTATATCATTTAAGACTTTGCACACTAGCCGCTATTTATAAATTGGGTCAAGTTTTTGGCCATCTTTTGGAAGTTAATTTACTGCGTAATTGCGGGTCGGGTCAAGTTTTTGGCGCCGTTGCCGGGGAAGCTTCGGTAAGAACTTTAGGAAAATTTTAGTTGAAGCAATTAAGATTAGATTTGGAAAACTGTAGTGTAGTAAAAACTATTTTTGTGTGAAAAATTTTTTTTGTTGTATTAAACTTTGTTGTGAAAAAAGTGTTTGTGTGAAAAATATGGTGTTCGTAACAATATTTTGTTGTGTTGAATATATTTCTTCGTTTATTTGTTTAATTGTTAATATATTATTTGTTGTGTTACGTATGCGAAACAAAGGATCTGTAGGACTTGTGCCTTATTATCCCGAGTTTGAAGAAAATAAAAAAATAAAAATTCAGAAAGAACTCAAAAAACTAGAAGTGGAAATGGAAAACTTTCAAGATAATAAATTGGAAAATCATCATAAATTATTGAGGGATTGCATAAATCCTACAACAAATGAAATTTACTTAAGTATACAATACCCTGTTGTAGAAGCTGACTTATTTGAAATAAATTCTGAGATTATCCAACTGGTGCAGAACAATCAGTTTAGAGGAACTCCTTTGGAGGAACCGTATTTACACTTATCAAATTTTCTAGAACTCTGTGCTACATTTCATTATAATGGTATGTCAGAAGATCCTGTTAGACTAAGGCTTTTTCCTTTCTCACTAAGGGATAAGGCTAAAATATGGTTATATTCATTAGCACCTGACTCTATTAAAAATTGGGAGGAGTTAAGTCAGAAATTCCTAGCTAAGTATCTTCCACCTTCAAGGACTACTAAACTTAGAAATGATATTATCTCATTTTGTCAGTATGAAGGGGAATCAATATACGAAGCATGGGAATTTTAAGGAACTCCTAAGAAAGTGTCCACACCATGTTCTGCCCGATTGGTTAATCATTCAAACTTTTTATAATGGGTTAGTAAGATCCCTTAGGTCTATAATTGATGCTGCCGCTAGTGGATCATTAATTTCAAAATCATTTGATGAAGCGTATGCATTAATTGAAGAAATGGCTACAAATGAATTTCAATGGCCCTCTACAAGGGTAAATCATAAAAATGTAGCTAGTGTTCATGATACGGATATAATTACAATTCTTGCATCTCAGATTGCTGCAATATCAAGGAAGTTGGACCAATTTGGAATGAACCAACCTCAATTTACTCCTGTAAGTGAGGAAAGTTCATTAGGGCCTATAATTGATTCTAAATTATCATATGAGACTTTAAATACCATAAACAACCCGTACTCTAACTTTTACAACCCAGGTTGGGAGAATCATCCTAAATTTAACTGGAATACTACTACTGACGATGGAAACCAACAATGGGAAAATAATCATGCAAATCATAATGGAAATTGGAATAATCAGGGGAACATAAACTATAGACCTTCATATCCACCGGACTCTAACGATGATCAACAATTTGAGGATAAGAAAATGTCTATGGAAAAAGTGGTATTACAAATGGGAAACCAGTTGCAAAGTCAAAATGCTGCGATTAGAAACATAGAGAATCAACTGGGACAAATTGCTAATTCTCTTAGCAATAGACACCAAGGAACACTTCTTAGCAACAATGAGATCAACTCTAAAGAGAACACTAATGAACAAATAGAAGTTGTCCAATTAAAAAATGAAAGAGAGATAGAGGATGTGGTTAGAAAAGAGAAAGATGTTGTGAGAGAAACATCGGAAACTAAAAGACCTGAAGAACATGTTTCTAAGGATCTGAAAAAATTAATATCTCCAACTAAAATCAATATGGAAAAACCACCACCTTCATTTCCTCAAAGACTTAGACAGCATGAGTTGGATAAAAAATTTTCAGAGTTCATGAAAGTACTTAAGAAGTTAACGATAAATATTCCTTTCACAGAAGCATTGAAACATATGCCAAGTTATGCAAAGTTTATAAAGGATATATTAAACAAGAAAAGGAAATTTGGGGATTACGAGACAGTTGCACTAAGTGAGGAGTGCAGCGCTATACTTCAAAAAAATTTTCCTCGAAAACTTAAAGATCCTTGTAGCTTTACAATTACTTGTGCAATTGGAGAAAAATTATGTGGAAAAGATTTACGTGATTTAGGAGTAAGCATTAATTTGATACATCTATCTATATTTAAAAGGTTAGGTTCAATCGATATTTCTCCCACTACTGTAACCCTTATGTTAGCCGACCGATCTATCATTTATCCAAAAGGAGTTATAGAAGACGTGCTTGTTAAAGTGGATAAATTTATCTTTCCTTTGGACTTTATTGTATTAGATATGGAGGAAGATAAAGAAATTCCAATTATTTTAGGGAGACCTTTCCTTGTTACTGGCCAAGCTATGATAAATGTGCAAAAAGGAGAGTTGACTATGAATATTAATGACCATGAAGTCACTTTTGATGTATTAAAGACTGTGAAATTTCCAGCTGAGAGAAAAGATGATGATTGTTTTTGGATGGATAAAATTAATTATCTAAGTAAAGAACATTTCCAAGAAAGTTTTGAGAGTAAGTTAACAAATGAGATTGAAATAGACTTTCATGATGAGTAAAAAATGTTATGTAAAGAAGACTGTCTGTATGTTCAGGAGAGGTGTGAAATGATGGACACTATCAAAAATAGTAAACTTTTAGTTCCATCTCTTGAAAAATCTCATGAACTTAAGATGGATGTACCCCATATAATTTTAAATCCTATCTATTTAGGGAATTCATCTACACAACCAGTCTTAATATCTTTAGATGCGACTCAATCACAAGAAAACCTGAATTGAATGATGAACAAGATAAAATTATTGAACTAAGACTTGGAAGAGAATTTGAGGATATATTTCTAAAGAACTTTGAGTTTAGAAAAGAGGATAAGAATATTGAAAGACCACTCGAAGAAATTCCTAAGGAATTAAAAAAACCTATTTTCTTAACTAAGATAGATCCTCCATCATTTAATAATTATAAAGGGGAAGAATTGGAAGATAACTTGAATCATAAGAGTGACATAGAAGAATTTGATCTTGAATCTGAATTATTTAAAGAGAATTTGATCCAAAATTTGGAAGATATTGAAGTATCTTATAAAGATCCATTTCTTATCAATTTCAAGGATGATATTAATATGCAATTTCAGAAAATCAATAGAAGAATATTGGATCTAGAAGGAAATATGAGGAACAATGATATAAACCCAACTGAAATTGAAGAGCTAAATGAAAATTTAAAGTTGAGGATTTTATAGGAATCCCTGGATCTGGAAATGATTGGGCGATTGATCGAGGATTACTTAAATGGAATTTTGATCTAGGTGGAATCATATGTCGGGCTAATGACGTTAAACCAAGCGCTTTATGGGAGGCAACCCATAATTATCAGTGTGTTTTGATTTAGTATGTTTTGAAATTCATGATTGTTAGTGTTGTATGATGTTTGCTTTATAATGTATTGATAAGTTTGATTGATGATTGGTAGATGTTTAGATTGTTAGTAGTTTGATCTTTGTGTGTCTTGAGGGAAGTGATTCCTTAGCTTCTTATTATAGTTTCATCTTAATTTGTTACTTCCTTTCTACAACATTATTTTCATTAGGTAGGAGTCGCGAACCTATTTGATAAATACCATATGGATGATCTTACACTATCTTTATAACTGTTATAGGTGCTTAATTATAAGAATTAGATGATACTTGAGATTGGTGTCCGGAAACTAATTTATCAGGGATAATCTTATCTTTGATATTATAATCTATAATATCATTTGAAAGTACCTAATTTACTAGTGTAGTGATTCCGTTAGAAATTGAAGGTAACATAGTGAGATTGGATGAGTTAAAGGATGAAATATCCTCATTTATCATTTGTGTTTGTATTTATTATATGTGTGTTTATATTTGTGTTACAACTTTATTTAGGTCTTCAAGAACATTTTATATTCCCTTGCTGATACCTGCTATGCTAGTTATACTTTGGTTTAGTTAATTTCATTCTGGCATGATTAGTTTAGATTTACTTTCTGCTGCATATTGTTCTGTCCTAATGAATACTTGTAAGTGGTTTTGATAGACATTTGTGGTAGATAGAATTTCTAAATTATTTTCTTCCTACTTATATTTTCTGTACTAAATTCTATATATGTTAAAAATTAAGTTTGGGGGTAGGAAAAAAAATAAAATTTTGGTATGAAAATACTTCCTTTTAGTGTAATTTTATTACAAGTATATTTTAGGCTAGATTTATTTTCTCCTGCAGTCATTTTATCATGATTATGCATGAATATGAATTTGATAGAATGTTGTAGTAGTAAGTATATTCAATCTTTACTTTTTCTTCCTGCTATATTTTATGAAATTAATTACAAAATATTTTACAATTTAAGTATGGGGGGAAGAAAAATATTAACTCTTATTTGTTCTCAATTGTTGTATTTTCAAAAAAAAAATTAACATAACTTCTGGCAATTGTACCTCGCTTGAGATAACTAAAACTTTTTATTTTAATTGAATATTATGGAAGGATTGGATGAAATTTTTTTAGTAATAAAAGTTAATTTTATAAGGGTAAGATATTTGGTAGGAAAGAATTTGATTATAGTTAACTATTTAAAGTAAAGAAAACTGTATTTTTGAAATATTAAGATACTTAAAGTATTATGTGTTAAGAAGAGATTGTGACTTTATGATGAATAATAAAGCTCATACATAATTATAAAGTAAGGATATGTTTTAAGTTTGAACTTTAGAAAGAGGAGAGTGAAGTTCAAAATCATTACAGGCTCTCCGGATACGAGTAATCCTCATATAAAAAGAATAAATAAAAAAAAGAGAGTGAAAAAAAAGGGATTGAAATTGATCCCGAAAGAAAAAAAACAAAGAAAAGAGAAAGAAAAATATTTATGAGGAGAAGCTTGAGGAGATACATAATCAAAAATTGGCTTCACTTGAGTCACTCTAAAGGGAGAACTTGATTTCATTTCTGAATTTATATTTAAAGTATTGACCTACATTTTGATAAAGTTTGCATGAACTCCTTTTTCACATAGTCTTTCAAGCCATTCTTAATGTAACAAATTATGGTTTATCTTGAAATAAATAGAAGACTTGAACCCTTAGACTTGATTGCTGAATATTCTTATACTTGTAGTGTTAACCCGAGTTACTAAATTTCTTTCTAAAAATCTAAACATTATATTATTTTAAATGAAAAATTTAAGTGTCTTACAGGTGAAAATTACATTGCCTTGAGTTATATTTTTATGTAGTAAAAGTGTTACTTAAGGACAAGTAACAGTTAAGTTTGGGGGTATTTGACACGCCTAAAATATATATGCTTTTTGCTATATCATTTTACTTATTTTTTGATGATGTTACACTTTAAAAGAAGGTATTTTGTATGTTATTTGGTTTTAGGTACAAGAAATGGCGATTGGAGCAAAATGAAATAAAAATGGTGCAATTTAGAGCAAAAACGAGCAAGAAATGAAATTCTGCCCTGACACCTTTCGATAAGTCTTTCGATGCTTAATCTCTTTTATACTTTTTTGCATATTTTTGAATGAGATTACACTTTAAAGAAAGGTTGTTTTTATGTTTATTTTGTAGGGTTATCTCTTACGAACGTAACGCAACTGAAACGGAGCGAAACAGAGCTAAAATGGGGTCAAACAGAGCGAAACGGTGGAGCTGCTCAGAGCCATCTCGCCGACGACGAGATTTTCCCGAGACCACCGAAAAGTGGCCGAAAAGCTCGCCGAAAGCGAGCTCGAACTTGCCGACAGCGGCCCGGAAGACCACAAACCGACTTTTGGCGGTTTTGGGCCAATATTCGACGTATTTGGACGCTTTTTCGAAGGGGTGCGTAAGGAAACTCTTGGGAATTCGTTCAAACTCTTTAAAAATGGCGAATATAGGTTAGAAAAAGGAGAGATTAAGAGAAGATTAGAGAGAAAAAATTGGAGAAAAACTTAGAGGAATGTTTAGGATTCTTAGATTAAGAGTAGGAATGTAGATTTCTACCCTGTTGGAGAGATTGGAGATGAGATTTTTGAGAAAATTTGTAAGGGATTGTACGAGCATTGCATAGATCGACAGGAGACTTTGTGGGAGAGATCTTCCTCTTTCTTTCAAAGGGAAAAAGCTAAGTATTGTTCTTCATTATCTTATGATTTTGTAAACATTTATGTAGTGGATCTGCTTTGTTTAAATGAAGTTTCCTTTGTGTTTTCTTCGTGCTTTGTGACGTATCTCTCTTACTCTTTCTTCTTCTTTGGAAATAGTGACATGAGATGATTATGCCATTGTTTTCAATTTTCTTTTCTTCTCTAATGAGTAGAATTCATGCTTAGGATTTTGTGATGCATGTTAGAAGTTAATTTAGATATAAATGTGATGGTTTTTTTACTTGCACTTCATTTACATTGCAATTAAGGCCTGTTGTAATGTTAAAATTTGTTGTGAAAACATACGATCCGAGAGGGCTATGCTTTCTACAACTAGGTACGAACCACATTTAAATTCCATGAATGGTGAAGTTCATAGAAGTTGAATGTAAATAAATAGGGAAATAGTATTAATCGGGCGCAGAGTTTGAGATTTTAGAGTGACATGCTAAAATCCTTAATTCGGTCCTATCGTTTGGGTGCTGAAGTGTAGATGTTAGCCCTCAGGTGAGGGGAACGTGGGAGCTCCGAAGTGGCAGCCGGTATCCTCCCAGCCTAGCCGTAGATTCAGTAACCAAGCATAGGATTAGTCAATGTTCTTTATGTCTGGACCAAAGGGTAAAGAATAGGATTGCTCCTATTTGGCACATACAATATTAAATGCATCTCAATCCTATACATTATCTATTTCATTACATAAGAATAGTAGTTTTTAATATCTTAAAATTCTCCAAACAAATTCATCCAAAAAGGGTTATCTTTAAAATTATTATTTGCACTTAGTTATAATTACTATTACATTTAACACTTGCATTTAGGAGTAGTTTTTAGATAAAACACAATTTTAATCGACATTCCAAACTAAGGACTATTAGTAGTAGACTAGAATTTGACTAAAGACCTCTTACTTCACTTCCTCGTGGGATCGATACTGGGGTTTTTAAAGAAAACTCTATATTACTTGAAACGATACGTATACTTGCGTAGTACCCCTAGTGCATAAAATATTTTCTAATTTTTATATCATTTAAGACTTTGTACACTAGCCGTTATTTATAAATCGGGTCAAGTTTTTGGCCATCTTTTGGAAGTTAATTTACTGCGTAATTGCGGGTCGGGTCAGTACTCTTTTAAGGGTAAAGAATCATCTATGATCCTATTTGGCACAATAACATAAATATTTGTTCCATATCAATCCACACATCATATTCTCATCGCAAGAGGAAAGATACTTTTCTCATATGTCAAAAACCTTGCAAATACATAGCTTAGTGTGTTTGTTAGTAAATTATGTTTTTAACGTTGTTAGAAGTAATTGTATTTTAGTTAATCTTTACTGTTTCCTACATAGTAGTAGTAAGTAGTAAACTTTAATTGCAAATTAAATATCAGATTTTAGTGCTACATTATTTTTATAGTGAACACTTTCTTATACTTCGAACTTCCCTGTAGGATTGATAACTAGGACACCATTAGAGCCTTGTATTACTTGATACGATACATATACTTGCGTTGAATGCTTGGACATAACAAAATCATTATAAATATATAATTTTGAGTTCATAAATTCTTACAATATATAAGTCCGCCACATCATTAGGTCATCAAGTATTGCAATGGATTAACTTTCGAGATCAAGTTGACCTTATGAGACAACATGTAGTGTCTAAGCTTTTGATCGGTGAAAATTAAAGCTAGACACTGTTACTCAATAGGATGATATTTCACATCCGTAGGTATTAATCGTTGACTCAAGTAATAGAGCGCGTTTTCCTTACCCTCATCAATGGATTGTGCTAGAAGGGCTCCGAGTGAGTCGTCTAATGTTGTGATATAAAGTATCAACGGTATACCTGGGATAGAGCCTGCTAAAATAGGAGGTGTAGTTAGAGTTAGTTTAATATATGTGAAAGCTTGTTGGCACTGCTCTCCTCAAACAAATTTGACATCATTTCAATGTAAGTTTGAAAAGGGTAGACACATTTCTAACAGATTAGATATAAAGCATTTTAAGTATTGCAATTTACTTTGAAAAGAACATAGTTGTTTCAGCATTTTAGGAGGAGGCATTTCTAAGATAGCTTTAATCTTCTCTAGGTTGATTTTGATTCCTCGATGAAGGACAAAGAATCCAAGAAATTTCCTAGAGGTGAAGCTGAATTCACATTTTAAAGGATTAATCTTACACTTGTATTGTCGTAATAGTTAAAATACAATCCTCAAATCATATAGGTGGTTATCTTTGCTTTGTTCTTGATGACAAAATCATCTACATAACATTCAACTTGATTATGGATGAGGTCATCGAAGATCCTTGTCATTGCTCGCTGGTAGGTTGCTCTAGTGTTATTCAGACATAATGTCATCACAGTGTAGTAGTAGATCCTAATTGAAATTTTGAAGACTGTGAGCATTGCATCCTCTGGAGCCATCTTAATCTGATTGTAACCTAACTATCCATCCATGAATGAGAAGATCTTGTGTAACGTTGCAATGTCCACCATTAATTCTGTTATTGGTAACGAGAATTCATCCTTTGGACATGCCTGTTTTAGGTCTCTGAAGTCGACACACACTCAACTCTATTAATTCTTCTCTGTAAATGGCACAACGTTGGCTAACCAGTTCAAATATTGCTCATCTTGTATGAAGTTAGAGTTTATTAATTTCTTTATCTCTATTGTAAGTTTCTATTATATATCGAGATGCATCGCTCTGGGGCCTTGCTTTACCAGCATTGTATTCTTGTCTACTCCAAGATGATACACTGCAACCTTTTGAGATAGTCCAGGCATTTTGTTGTAGCTCCAATCAAAGCAATCCTTGAATTCTGACAATAACTTGACCTAGTATGTAGCCTCTTCTTCACTGAGTAGTGAACTTATGAAATTTGGTCGAGGCTGCTCCTTAGTCTCGAGGTTGATTTCCCTCAACTCAACTACTGTTGATTTGATTTCCTCGTTGAACTCTAGCGGAGCATCATTTATCGCTTGATCTTCAAATTGATCTTGGATGCTTAAGCAATCTTCATTTATCTGGTTAGTAATGACCATACAAAATTCTAAATCATCGATTGGTCCTACCATACCAAACCCAAGACCTTCGTTTGAATTGAGCTTCTGACCTTTCACATTCCATAATTTCTTAAACAACTGGAATATATCATTTGAAATTTGCATTGGTACATATCCTTGTTGAATTAATTTTTGTACACGTGGCAAAAAGTAACCAAAAGGTAATTCCATTAATTCATTAAAATCATTTTCTTTAAGAATTACACAAGGTTCAAAAGTAGAAGGAGAAGCTCTGTAAAACTTAATTGTGTTAAAACAATCATTATGAACTTTCTTGACCTCCATACTCTTGATCATTTGAGGATAGATCAAAGTTAGGGTCATGGCTTGAACTTAATGATTAATATAATCAGACATTAATTCATATTTACTTTTCTTTATATCGTCAAAGGAAATTTTAAACTGGGATTTCTTCTGGCTTATCATCATTGTTTCTTCATCAGATTTTTCTTCTTCAGAGCTTCCTTCTATGTCGATGTTGATCGTTGGCTTCATCCGTTCAACAATTTGATGAGTTCTTCATTGCTTACACCCCTGACCTCGACCTCGGATGCATTGGCTGAAAGAATCTCCACCAACTCATTGTGATGGAGTGGTGGGGATTGTTAAAGTGGAGGTGAATGGTACCATTCTCGTGGCATTTCTAAATCTTCAGTCCCATTTGGCACACTTTCTCTTAAAAATAATATTTTCTTAGGGGGAGCAAAGTAGGCGGCGGCTCTATGAATGCCAACTTCTTATATCGAGAACGGTCGTGATTCTCCCTTGAAGCAATGTTCTTGTCCATCTTTGTAATATTTGATGCATTGTTGAAGTGATGACTGATCAATCGAAAAATGTACTACTTTTTATGTTATATTTTATAATGGTATTGCACTTTAAATATATTTTTTCTTGTGTTTTTGGTTGTACGTACATCAAATTGAAGAATTTCAAGTGATTGAAGCTAAAGAAACAAAAATAGATCATAATGGAGCATACTGGAGCAAAATAGTTCAAACCGGACACTTATGTACCTGTGTCTAGCGCCTAGGTGCCACCAGTTGGTGCATAGCCACCGGGCAGTTGCGCGTATGCGCCATAAATCGATGAATAGCCGACAGTGACTGTTTTTGGCATAACTTCTAGAAGACTCGTCAGATTTGGATGATTTTTGAAGGGTTGCGAAGTGTGTCTTGTGGGTTATTCATTAGGAATAATAAAATAAACTTTCTAAAAGATTTTGGATTGGTCAGAAGGAGTTATTATGGAAGCAGTGTGTCTCTTGAAGTGAAAAGGCACATAAGGCACCCTTTAGAAAATTCATTGAATGTGAACTCTTTCTTGAAGAGACAGTTAAGCAACTCTTGGGAAGTTATAATTAGAGCTTGGAAATGCTTGGAGAAGAGGATAATTAGGAGGAGAATACTAGAAGAGGAGAAAAAGGCTTTGAGAAGAAGAAGAAGAAGAAGGCTTGGGCGTAAGCCCCAACTGAGGCGACAAAGTGGGAGAGAAAGAGAGAGTTTGAGAATTTCTTCTTTTTCTTTTCACTTTTTTCTTGGAGAAGATTACAAGGAGATTTCTTTTGATATACAAGGAGATTTTGATTTTCATCAAAGATAAGTATTTTCATTGTATTTGGTTTGAATTTGGTACTTTGTTTGTATGGATTAAAAGTGTTGTTCAATGAAAAGTTGTTGTTGTTTCTCCATATGTTGTGAGTAATTTTCTTTATTCTTCCCTCTTACAATGAAGTAGTATTCTTGTGTAGGATATAGAATTGAGCAGTCTTAGAATATATTGTGATGATTTTACTTTGATCTTCATTTACATGTAAACTTGATCAACTTGCATATTAAAATCTGTTGTGAGAACATGTAAGAACCATTGTTGTATTGTCTTAGTCAACTATTGGTAAAATCACATGAGATTATATGGGTGAGAATATAGTCTATATGGCTGAGTGCAAATAAATAGATAGATATGCTTGTTTAAGAGGTGTAGAATTAAAGGACATTAGGGTGACAAGCTAAAGCCCTTAATTTGGTTTGATGTGAAAAGTTTTGTTATGAGATGCTAGCCCCCAAATGGAGGGAGAAGAGGGAACTCTAGTGTGAGAGCTAGTATCTTCCCTTACTAACCCATATACAAGATTTTAAATCATCAAATTATCCTATGTTCTTTATGAAACCAAGTACGGGAAAAGAATATAATTGCTTCTATTTGTCACAATCACTCTCACTACTTGTTATATTTTTACACATGTAACTAATTTCATATCAAGAAGAATACTTTTAATATATATAAACCCCACTTTCTAATTTTCACTAAGTATTTTAGTTTAGAAGTATTATTGTAGTGATAATTGAAGGATAAAAATAAAAACAAACATTTATTGACTTTCCAAGCTAGGGCGTGTTATTGTAGATTATAACTTCTCTTGAAAGCCGCTGTGATTAACCGCGATCTCCGTAGGATCGATATTTAAGGCTTAATAAAAGAACTCTATATTACTTGATAACAATATGTATACTTGCGTAAAATCCCTACTATTTAGAAACATAATTGAAATCTGACTTTGCTTGGGAGTCAAGTTTTTTGCACAATTATAAAGGAAGAAATTAAAACAAGAAAATTAAAGGATTAAACTCTTGTATATTATAATAGGGGATCAACGACTATATTATACTCATGAAGCCACGGTCAACCAAGCAGGGTATTGAACGAAGTGTCTATGTCGATGACATGGAATTTTGCAAATGTTACCAAGTCTCCAAATTTCATCTGTAGAGTTGTAGAGCCAAGGGCTCTCTCTCCTTTTTGATTGAATTCTCTTAACATTGTCTTATTGGTAGAGAGCTCTCGTGCGTTGATTTCTAAGTATGCTAATGTCTGTAAACTCATTATGTTGAGCGATATTCCTGGATCAACTAATACTCTGGTGAGCACGTACTTGCCAATGCTAACTGAAATATAGAGCGGACGGTTATGGTCAGTTGTACCGAGTAGCAATTCATAATCGGTAAAGGTTATGCCAGACTATCCCTTCACAGTACAAATTCCATCCAAGGATGTGCTAGCCAACTATGTTAAGAAAATGTCGGAATCAAGTAAAGCCTTGACCAAATTTTCTCTCATCTTTTTTACTGGATCAGAGCATCATATGTATTTGGTTTGTCTGGCAGCTTCTTAAGATGAGCTAATGCATTGTAATCCACTTTATTTGTATTTCTGATCTCTTCTTGAATTTGTATTCCTTTTGTCATCGAAATCGGTTCTTGAGTGATTATTCTTTTGCCTTTTTCCACAGAAGTCATCCTTGGAGGTAACATTTTTTTGCTTCTGAGATTCACTTATGTTATTTCTTCTCTTATGGACCCGGAGGCTTTTCTGATGCTGCAGTTGATTTTCTGGTACTGTTTTCACATTGGACAAATCCAATTTAATTGCAACTGGAATCTCCTTTCACATGAGGACTAGTCCCTTGCATCTCGAACTATCATCGCCAGTATCATCGATATCTTCTTCTTTATTGTCGTCCTTCTCATCAGGAACTGATATAATTTGAGGATCAATTAGGGAATCGAAATCGTGGTTCGAGGGGTTGAGTTCAATTACTTCATAACCAGAGATAGTAAGAGTTTAGCCAAAATCATTTATATTATCATTATGACACCCTAGAGAGGCAAAAAGATAATCGTACAAAGTTTGGGGTTCGAGGGAATTCACCTCTGAATTTGAGACAACCAATCTAACAGGAGCAACCCCTACCCTATCCTTTGTCTTATCGTCCTTAATTTCAATTGTGATCTTCTAATTCATCTCCTACTACAGGGGTCTCCTCAGTGAAATCTCCATCTTACGTTGGGCTAGTAGCAGACTCTGGGCAACGGCTTGCCTTGAAGCAGACTAGATCTTATCCAAGACCCTCTTAAGCTCATTCTAAATCGTACTCCATCCACCTTTGCAAACATACGTGTTGATGTGAGCGATTGGCTCTAACGAAATCACATTTATAGAACCTCTTGTATATTATTTTAAATATTCTATCGGGATCTTTATATTTCCTTCTTTGTAATTCCTCTCAAGCCCATCATTGACACTGAAGCACCCTTCTATCGTATGTTTGAGTGACCTGTAGTATGGGCAATAATGAGGGTGATACTTCAGGTTGACCTCTTCCGATTTCTTCAGCTCAGGCAATTTGAACTCGAGCTTTTTCATCAAATTCTGAAATATCTTCAACACGACGTCATCTTTAAAGGAATAAATCCAGTGTAGACATTCTGAAATTATTAGACCTTGTCGTCCATCTATCCTGTATGGCCTCTACTGCTGACTAGCCTGATTATTCTACTGCAGAGAGGGCTAACCATACTACTGAGACTGAACAAACTGTGGAGGTTGACTGTACTGTGGAGGTAGGTTATGCTACTGCGGAGATTATTCAGCCTCGCTCCTTATTGGTTGCTTTCTTTTGTTGACTGTTGCCACTACGCAGATCTCTTCTTGTATGCTTTGACTGGTCTCAATTTTTCTATTTTCTCTAAAGATTCCATGTGCTTGACTTCTTCTTGTAGACTGTTGGCCTTGTTGAGTAGCTTCTCGTAGGATTTAATAGTCTTTTCAAAAACATGTTTTTCAATTTTATGAAGCTCTTTAGTGGTCCATTGTGCAATTCGGTGTACCAATTAAAAATGATCTCTGATAGACTACTGACAAACTAATGGAATAACAATGCTTTATTCCCTCATATGTTACAACATCTTGCTCTAAAGTGGTCAATGTTCTAGTGAGGATTTTCTGTCCCATCAAATGTCTTAAAGGTCGGGGATACGAAGCCTTTTAGGTAAGGTACGACATCAAATTCCTCCGGGTAGGGTCTACCCTTTGAGATTGATGCACCGCCTCTAGAATGAGCCAATGCCTCTCGTATCTGCTACTCAACCATCTGCTTGTTATCCTTCTCTAGCAGGCTCAGAACTAAATCCTTCTTTAGAGCTTCTTCTCTGTTGGTGGAGGCAACTTCTCTTCTTTCATCTGTAATGAGAACTATGTTAGGTTGGTTGAATTTTTGGGATGTTGCTGTTCGTGATTGTGTCATGTAGTGCACCGTAGCCATGGCAGTCATAGCGGTGACCATCTCATCTAATTTCATTTTCAACTGAACTATCAGTTCATCTCTCAACAAAATGACACTTTAAAACTCTTCAGCGGTGTTCTCTTTCGATGGAGGAGCCTAATGTGCAGATGATGTGGCCCTCATCTCAATGACATTCATTTCCATGAACTCCTCTTCCAATTAATCGGACAAGTAGTAGTACTAATCATCAACATCCAATCCTCGCTGTTTTGCCAGCTCTGAAATCTCATCTCGGAGCTCTCGTACCTTCTCTTTAATTATCTCTTCCTTCATTGATTTTAAGTATGCAAACCTCTCTACAATTGAGACTGAGGCAGTGGCGATAGCGACAACAAGAATATATGACTCATGATCTACTCCTTGATCCACAGACTCTCAAAACATTCTGGTGCAGCAACCTTCAGTATCCACACCTTCCTCCTCAAAGTTTGTGTTTTGAGGATGGGTACCTCGGTGGGGATGTCAAAGTGAGGAGGAGAGGTGTGCTCCCTAAGTTGCAGACCATGTACAGAGTATCATAATCCTCTACTACTTTTCCTTGACGGGAACTCCTCTAGAATGGCCATAGGTGGTACTCTTGGACCTAGCTGAGACTTGACCACCCTGTGCCTAGCAAGTATCAGAGCAGCAGCAGTAGCATCTGTAGTGGTAGAAGTTGTATTGACACGCTTCCCTAAATGGAACTTTACGGGAACACGAGTAGACAGTGTCTCTGATAGTCTCTAGACGTACTTGTCTTTCCTCAAAATTTCTCTCTTCATTTTTGGGGATACGTCACATCCCATTCTCTTTATCAATTGAACAATTGAACATCCTTCCTTATCAACTAGTCTCTAAAAAACTGTACGGACTTAAGTGATGGGTGAGGGCCCTCTATTACCTAATCATGACTTTGAGATGACAGTAGTGTGGAAACAATCCTGTGGAGACTCTCATCTTCGGTAGTACCAACAAGCCGGTGGAACCTACTCCCTCGAAGAAATAGGGTGGTCTTCTGCAAACTGAGTTCCTCCAGGTGAGGAATCTCATCCACAACTAGCAAACTGGTGACTTGGGTCCTGATGGCCTTCAAAATTTTGCGGTGACGATTCCTCCTTTGTGACATGGTCAATAGATCAAAGCTGGAGCAGGAACCGAACTCAAAAACTGGTGGCTAGAGTAGAAAAGTATTTCAGAAGAATCATCATACAAAATTTCCCTTCCTTTTACAGACAAAAAGGCGGGTGCAGTTACGGTGATTCCAGTGGTAGTTGGATTGACAGTGGTCTTGGGCACGGACACAACTGACTTGACGAGGGCAGGCATGACCTTCACCTTATTGGTGGAAGGGAAGTCAATGTGGGAGTTTAAATCGAACTCAGTGAACTGCTCTTAAATATTTGGGGTAGGAGCTTTGACAACAACAAATGGGGCTTTTTCGAGGATGACCTTGAATTCACTGAAGCCAGTCCCGAACTGAATTGTCCAGGCATCAAGACGGGCTTCACAGGTGGTGGTCAAGTCGCAGAAGAAAGTGAGTGTATGGATCGACATTGTCACTGTCTATCAAAAGGTAGTTTCGAAAGTTAGTAAAGGGTCAAAAACTTGTAATCATAACGCGAACACTATAAATTAAAGAAGGATGTTTTGTGAAATGGGCAAGTTCCTTTTCATTTCATTTTATTTTTCCTTCAAGTGTTTATTTTATATTTTTTAGGTTTTCTTAAATTTTATTTACAAGTGTACTTTATTTTTGTTATCAGTTTAGTAGATTTAAAATTTAGAAAGAATTCTAGATTTGTAAATGATTGGCTCGATTTTGCACAACAACAAAACTAAACCTGGAAGACAAGAAGAAAGAGTGAAGTGTGGGACCCCGTCTGGGACCCTTTTCACAGTGCCCCTTACTTTGTGAAACTTGTCCACCGACACACCTATTGGGGATCCGATCCCAAAAAAATCAAGAGGAAAATCCTAAAAAAGACTCCTGAACCCTTCTTTTTATGAATGATTAAACAAATAGTCCTGAAGTCAAGGAGGATGGTTTTTCGACTCTTTTATATGCAAGAGTTTATGAACCCAGATTTATATATTTATAATGATTTTGTTAAATCACAATTTCCAACGCAAGTATATGTATCACTCAAGTAATACAGGGTCTAGTGGAGTCCCTAATATCGATCCCACAAGAAAGCGAGGTAAAAGGTTCTTAGTCAAATTCCAGTCTACTATTATCAGACTTTAAGATTGGAGGGTCGATATAAGTGTTGTTTTATCTAGCAACTACTCCTAAATGCATACGATTACAGGTAAGGATAATAATTATTCCTAAATACAAATATTACTTTGAAAGATAACCTTTCTGGAAAAATTGGTTTGGAGAATTTTGAGATAATAAAATTTCCTTTTCTTATGTAGTGAATTAGATAATGTAAATGAATGAGATGCATTAAATATTGTATGTGCCAAATAGGAACTATCCTATTCTTTACCCATATTTCAGCGTATAAAGAACATTGGCTAATCCTAGGTTTAGTCCCCAAATCCATGGTTTGGCTGGGAGGATACTGGCTCTCACCCCAGAGCTCCCACTTCCCTTCGCTTAAAGGCTAATTCTCGCTTTAGTTTCCAAACACTAAGACCTAATTAAGAATTTTAATCTATCTCCCTAAAATCTCTAATTCTACACCTATCAAAGTATATTTCATTATTTATTTATACTCAACCCCCATATACTTCACCATTCATGGAATTTTAATGTGGTACTACTTTGCTGAGAATTACACCGCCCTCCTAGATTATAGTGCAATTAAAACAAATTTTAACACTACAACAAGGTCTTTTTGTATTGTAAATAAAATGCAAGTAAAACCGTCACATTTATAATTAAATCCACTTCTAACATGCATCACAATATCCTAAACATGAATCCTACTCATTGTAAAAGAAAAGTAAAAGGAAAATAATGACATAATCTTCTCATGCCATAATTTCCTAAGAAGAAAAAAGAGTAAGAGAAAGACATTACAAAGCACTAAGAAAACACAACGGAAAACATCATTTCAAAGAAAATCCACAAAATAAGTGTTTACAAAATCATAAGATCAAGAATAACACAATACTTAGCTTTTTCCCCTAGAAAGAAAGAAGAAGATCTCTCCAATAAAGTCTCCCCCAGATCTATACAATGCTTGTACAAACCCTTACAATTTCTCTCAAAATCTTCTCATCAATCTCTCTAAAAAGGTAGAAATCTACATTTCTACTTCTTTTCTAAGATCTCTAAACATTCTCCACATTTTTCCTAACTTTTGTCTCCTTTTTTGGCCCAAATAGTGTAGGAACAAATTTCCCAAGAGGTGCTTGAAGAAACCTTCGAAAAAGCATTCAAATTAGACGAATTTGGCCCATAACCACTTCTGGCACGGTCTGGCGCTGTCTGGATGCCGTTTGGCGCTATTTCCATGAATTTTTTGTGCTCTCGCGACACCGGCGCCATCCGACGTTGGATAGGGCGCCGTTCGGAGCTCTACTCTATGCAGCTCCACCGTTTTGCTTTGTTTGACTTTGTTTCAGCTCTGTTTCACTTCGTTTCAGTTGCGTTGCATTCGTAACAGATAGCCCTACAAATTAAACATAAAAATAACCTTACTTTAAAGAGTAATATCATTCAAAAATATGAAAGAAGTGTAAAAGAGATTAAGCGAAGAAAGACATATCAAAATGTGTCAGTCCAAAATTTGCATTTTTGCTCATTTTTGCTCAAAATTACACCATTTTATCTTATTTTTCTCCAAAAGCCATTTCTTGTACCAAAATCCAGAAAATATACAAAATACATTCATTTATAGTGCATTATCATCAAAAATAGATATGAAATTGACAAGTAAAAGCTATCAAACTTTTATTGGGTCAAGATCCCCCAAGCATAACTATTACTTGTCCTCAAGTAATTCAGTTAATACATAAAATAATGATCCACTACAATGAAATTCTTTTCTAGAATACCATGATTTTAACTTAGATGAATAAAGTAGTAAAATTTTCATAAAGATATTTGAATAATTCAAGTAAATTTTGCAGGTGTAAGGCTATCTAGTCATCGAGTCTAAGAGTTCTAGCCTTCTATTTATTTCAAACATGACTGTAGTTTATTCTATTAAGGTACTTAAAAAGATTACATGAAAAAAAGTTTATGAGAACACTACTAGTAAAGATATTAATCCATACATATAAGTTCAAGAAAGTAATTAAGTTCTCCCCTTTAGGTAGATCCAAGTGAAGCCAATTTTTTAATAGGCATCTCCTTAAGCTTCTCCTCACTTTTTCTTCTTTTTTTCTTTTTTGTTTTCTTTTCTTTCTTAGGGATCATTTTCAATACAATTTTTTTCACTTTTTTTTTATATTTTTTATGTGAGGATTACTATATCTGGATAGCCTTTAATAATTTTGAACTTCACCCTACTCACCCTAAATTTAAAACTTATCACGATCATTTACTTTATAAGCATTTCTTTAGCTTATTATTGATTCATCAGAGAGTCCCAATCCTTTCCTTTCACAAAAAGTTTTAAGATTCTTAATATTTCAAATAAACAGTTTTTCTTACTTTGAATAGCTAACTATAATCATATTCTTTTATACCAAATATCTTATCCTACAAAATTACTTTTCATTACAAAAAACTTTCATTCGAGTCTGTTATCTAAAATTGAGCTATACCACAAAAAATCAAAATACCGTTATCTAAAATTGAGCACTATCACAGAAAATTATGTTAATAATTTTGAAAATACTTTTAAATAAAAACAACGAATAGTTAATTCTTTATCTCCCCCAAAATTAAATTTTAAAATATTTTACAATTAATTCCATAAAATGTAGCAGGAAGAAAAAGTGATTGAATTTACTAGCTACTAAAACATTCTATAAAATTAATATACATGCATAATTAGGATAGAATGACTGCAAAAGAAAGTAAATCTAGCCTAAAACATGTTTACAATAAAATTACACAAGAAGGAAGTATTCTCACTTTAAATTTTTTTTTTCTTCTTACCCCCAAACTTAACTTTTAACATATATAGCATTTAGTACTGAAAATATAAGCAGGAAGAAAAACAGTTTAGAAATTCTATCTACCATAAATGTCTATAAAAACATCTTTAATTATTCATCAAGACAGAACAATATGCAGCAGAAAGAAAATCTAAACTAAGCACGCCAGAATGATATTCACTAAATAAAAGTTTAACTAAAACAACAGGTATCTGTATGGGAATATAAAAATGTTCTTCAAGTCTTATATAAAATTGTAACAAAACACACATAATAAATGAGGTCAGTTTATCCTTTATTTCATCACATCTCACTACTTTCCTCTAATTTCTAACGGAATCACTACACTAAAAAATTAGGTACATTTTAAATGATTTTGTACATTATAATCCCAAAGATAAGATTATCCCTGATATATTGGTTCACGTGCAACAACTTCAGGCATCATCTAATCCACTTAATTAAGCATCTCTAACAGTTATAAATCGTAGTGTAAGATCATCTTAATGTTTTTCATAAAATAGGTTCATGAATCCAATCAAATGAAATCAAAGTCAGAGAAAGGAAGTAACAAAATTAAGATGGATCTATCACTTCTCAAATTCATGATATCTCTTGTAATACTCAAGTCAGAGTAAGACCTAAGTTGTAGTGGACTCGTCAAACCAACTACTATAAGAGAACATACATGTTTATTCATACTAAGAAGTTAAGGAATCACCTAACTCATGATACACAAAGATCAAATCAAACAACTAATAATCTAAACATCCACCAATAAAAATCAAACTCATTAATCCATAATGACACATAAAGATCAGGTCAACACTCGAAAGAAAACACAACACAATACTAGAAATCACGACTCTCAAGCATACTAAATCAAAGTGCACTGATAACTATGGGCTGCCTCCCATAAAGCGCTTGCTTTAACTTTGTGAGCACAACAAATGATTCATCATAGATCAAAATTCCATTTAAGTTATCCTAGATCAATTGGCCAATCTTTTTCAGATCCAAGGATTCCTACAAAATGCTCAAATTTTAATTTTTCATTCAGCTCCTGCATTTCATATTGAATTATATTATTGTTCCGCATATTTCTTTCTAGATCCAATATTCTTCTATTGATTTTTTGAATTTGCATATTAATATCATCATTGAAATTTATGAGAAAAGGATCTTTATATGATAATTCAAGGTCTCCCAAATTTTTTATTAGATTCTCTCTAGATAATTCAGATTCAAGATCAAAATCTTCTATGTTACTCTTCTGTTTCAAGTTATCTTCCAATTCTTCCCCTTTGTAATTATTAAATGATGGAGGAGGTCTTTCTATACCAATCATAGTTGAGGAAATAGGTTTTTCTAATTCCTTAAGAATTTCTTCCAGTGGTCTTCCAATATCTTATCGTCTTTTCTCAATTCAAAGTTCTTTTGAAATATATCCTCAAATTCTCTTCCAAGTCTTAGTTCAATATGTTTATCTTGTTCATCATTAAATTTAGGTTTTTCTTGTGATTGAGTTGAATCTAAAGATATAAAGACTGGTAGTGTAGATGAAATCTCTAAATAGGTAGGCTTTTAATTTGTATGGGGTAAATCCATCTTAAGTTCATGAGATTTTTCAACAAATGGAATTAAAAGTTCATTATTTTTGGTAGCATCCATCATTTCACACCTCTCCTGAATATACATACAGTCTTCTTTAAACAACGTTTTCTACTCATCATGAATGTCCATTTCGAACTCATCCGTTAACTTACTCACAAAACTTTTTGCAAATGGTCTTTAGTTAAATAATCAATTTTATCTATCCAAAAACAATCATCATCTTTTCTCTCAGTTGAATCATTATTGTTCTCTTTAGGTTTGATCTCAGTTTTGCCATGAAGTTTTCCATGGGGTCTACTGCTAAGTGAATTAGCAATTTATCCCAGTTAATTCTCTATGTTTCAAATCGCAGCATTTTGACTTTGCAACTAGTTTCCCATTTATAATATCACTTCTTCTATATACATATTCTCATCCTCAAATTGTTGATCATTGTTAGAGTCCAGTGGATATGAAGGTTTATAGCTTGTGTTACCCTGATTATACCAACATCCATTAGGATTTGCATGATTGTTTTCCCATTGTTGGTTTCCACCCTCAGTAGTATGATTCCAATTAAAATTAGGATGGTTCTTTCAACATGGGTTATAAAAGTTAGAATACGGGTTGTTTATGGTATTTAAAGTCTCATATAATAATTTGTAATAAATAATATGCCCTAATGAACTTTCCTCACTTACATGAGTAAATTGAGGCTAATTCATTCGAAATTGGTCCAACTTCCTTGATATTGCAGCAACCTGAGATGCAAGAATTATAATTACATATGTATCATGAAAACTAGCTACTTTTTTAGGATTTACCCATGCAGAGGGCCATTGACATTCATTTGTAGACATTAATGAACCACCAGCAGCAGCATCAATAATGATCCTAAGGGATCCTACTAACCCATTATAAAAAGTTTGAATGATTAACCAATCTGGCAGAGCATGATGTGGACACATTCTTAGTTGTTCCTTAAATCTTTCCCAGGCTTTGTATATTGATTCCCCTTCATACTGAAAAAATGAGATAAAATCATTTCTAAGTTTAACAGTCCTTAATGGTGGATAATACTTAGCTAGGAATTTCTGAGTTAGCTCCTCCTAAGTTTTAATAGAACCAGGAGCTAATGAGTATAACCACATGTTAGCCTCATCTCTTAGCGAGAAAGGAAAAAGTCTTAGCCTAACAGCATCGTCTGACATGTTGTTATAACAAAATGTAGCACAAAGCTCTAGAAAACAAGATAAGTGTAAATAGAGATCCTCCGAAGGAGTTTCCCCAAACTGGTTGTTCTTGACTAGTTGGATAATCGCTAGATTTAGTTCAAACAAGTCAGCTTCTACAACAGGTTTTTGTATACTTGAGTGAATTACATCTATCGTAGGATTTACATAATCCCTCAATGATTTATGATGATTTTCTAAGTTATGATTTTCGATGTTTACCATTTCCATTTCTAGCTTTTCACGTCCTTTCTGTTTTATAATTTTTTTTCCATTTTTCAAACTCGGGACCACAAGGCACAAGTCCTACAGATCCTTTATTTTGCATACTTAACACAACAAATAATACATTAACAATATAACAAATAAAATAAAAAATATATTCAACATAACAAAATATTTTCACAAACTCCTTATTTTTCACACAAATAGTTTTTTCACAACATTTTTTATACAAAAAACACTTTTCACACAAAAAACAATTTTACAACACTAAAGTTTTCTAATTCTAAGCCTTATTATTTCAACTAAAATTCTTCTAAAATTCTTACTGAAGCGTCCCCGACAACGGCGCCAAAAACTTCATGTGAATTTTTTTTATACAAGAATTTCTGAACCCAGATTTTTATATTTATAATGATTTTTTAAAGTCACAATTTCCAACGCAAGTATACGTATCACTCAAGTAATACAGGGCTCTATTGGATTCCTTGATATCGATCCCACAGGGAAGCAAGGTAAAAATTTCTAGATCAAATTCTAGTCTACTATTATTAGACTTTTAGATTTGAGGGTTGATAAAAGTGATGTTTTATCTAGCAACTACTCATAAATGCAGATGATTATAAGTAAGGATAATAACTATTCCTAATTTCAAATATTAATTCTAAAGATAATCTAGGCAAATCCGAACAGCGCACGCGGCGCCCTCCCATTTGATGCTCCCACCTGAGTCAGTGCCACACATCTCTGCTGTATTGTTCCATCTTCTCATTTGGTGTAATCTAGATCATCCATCTATTACATGAATGATCAGATGGCTGGGGTTCATCATCTTCACCTAGTTTATCTCGCAGACCGTCCACCTTCTAGGCTTAAGAACTCGAGCTAGACTCAACCAATTTAACTTGGGTTTGATCCTAGAATTTCATCTAAATGAGACGAACATATATATATATCTTATACTGTATAAAATACATTATACATGCATGGAAAATGAAATAAAGCTCAGTAAAAAGAGGAGGTTCAATACATTTGTCTTAGAGGGGAGGCCTCAAGCAGATTAGTTACACACCTTCTTTGTGATCTAGAGAAGATCCAACAAGCAACAATTTAAGCACTCTCTTGACCATGGTACGAGTTTGATCAAACTCGATTTTAGGTGTTGATTCAAGTATGGTTTGGATGCTCTCTGTGATGAGGCTTAGGATGGAAACTTCCTCTCTTTATCTGGTGAAGTGGTTGAGCAATTTGGTTTAAGGTTTTCGGCAGTGAGGAGGTACAATTGGAAATATCTTGGTTTTTTCTAAGAATTGAGCTCAGAAATTAGGCTCACGCAGGGGAATTGAGGGCTTAGGAATGGTTAGATTTAACTCCTGAGGTATCATGGAAGCTCCGGTGCGATTTTGGTAGAGTCTCCTAATGGATTTTAGCACTCTGAAAAATGGTCGTGAAGAGTGGCTTTTATAAACAAGGCTGGAGTACGGAGCTTAGGGAGCCAAGTTGTAAGTCAGAGCTTGATTGTGTGGAGGTCTGAGCAACACAAGCATCCAATGGAAGAAAGAAAAGGAGGATTTCTTAATTTTGGGTTCAAATGGGGGCTATGGTGTGCTCTGATTCAGCTATTCTGGTGGCTAGGGTTGGTTGGTGATTGCTTGAGCCAATGGGTTAAGCCAAAAAGAGAGGAGGAGTTGACTTAAGTGAAGGACCTTTGGTCCATGGTTCAAGTGGCTTGGGTTTTGTGGGTTTAAACCAATCGTTGGGGTCTCAAGGTTGGTTGTGGTCAACTTATCTTGGTTAATTTGGCTTCATTTGGGTAACATTGGGTTAAGGCTTAAATTTGGGCCATCTGGGTCATGGTTGGGCTAACTTTGGTTTGAGCATGGGTTGAGCCAAAATGATTGAGTAATTTTGTATGGATGATTGTCATGAGGTATTTAGATAAGGTTTGGAATGATTTTGAAATGGTTTAGGAGCTGGATTTGGCTTGAATTGGTCATGAGGACAACTTTGGGACATTTGTACTAGCTTGAGTTTAGGTTAGGCTAAGGTTGGATCAAGAGTTAACAGATGGTTCCAAAAGGTTTATGGGAATTTCATAAAGATTTCTCAACATAAATTGGGTGGCAATTTTAGGATTAAGGCATCCAATTTGATCGATTTTGGACATATGAAATATTTGGATCAAACTTTAGAATTTTAGATTTCATTGGATTTAGGTGGGATTGGGCTCAAATTGAGTTCAATTAATGGTTTGACTGGGTTTAGGGTAATGACATGAAGAGTTTAGAATTCAAAATTAGGGGAAATTGATTGACATTGGGTATAATTTAAGGAGATTTGGTCATATGGTTAAAATTGAAGCTTTTTTGTTTTGATTCAAATTGGGTTCAAATGTGGGTCAAATTGGACTTGAATTTAGTTTTAATTGGGATTGCAGATGTTTAATTAAAGTTTGGAATTGGAATTGGGGAGAATTGAAGTCAATTGGCTGGAAATTGGAGGTAATTTAAGCATTTTGAACTTAAAGGGAAAATTTGTGGCTTTTGGCCAAATTGGGCTAATTTGGTCAAATTGGGTCAATTTGGTTGTTCAAAATTGAAATTGGGAATATTTAGAGGGTTTTGGGAATTTTTGTGAATTTTATAGAATTTAAGGCTAGGAGGGCCAATTTGGTAATTTTGGGGATTTTAGGGCTATTTTGAGAATTTTGGTAAATTTGGGTAATATTAGTCAAATTGAGTTGTGAGGGATATTTTAGGATGATTTTTTATGGATTTTGGTAATTTTGTTTGATTTTTGTGAATTTTGGGTAAAGATAAAGTTTTAGGGGTATCATTTAGTAAAGTTTAGGGGTGAGGGGTTAAATGTTTGATATTTTTGATAAGGTTGGGTTTCAATTGAAAATGTCTACTCATTTGAGCCATGGACCAAGGGATTTCCCCAGTTGGATCCTGCTTGTGCTGATACTAGCCAAACTCTAGTGTGGGGCTAAGAGCTTGAGGAAACCACACACATGAGTTTCCAAAGACTAAAGGAATCAAAGAGGAAGGTGTCTGGCTTAGGATTGTGAGTAGTGTATGAAAGTGTGTATGTGTGTGTTAACTCCAGACCTCCCAAAGTCTATCCTAAGGCTTGACCATCCTACAGAGAACTTCTCTTGAGCTTTTTTATGCTTGGTCTCATCCTCCTAAATATTAGAGGTTAGTCCCTAACATATGAAACTTCGATGCACCAAAAATATGTTTAATTTTTCATATAATTTCATACTCATTTTTGGTAATATTGTGCTTTAATGGAAGGTATTTTTCATGCTTTGCTACAGGTGATTTTAGGTAAATGGAGCAAAATGAAGTGAAAGAGAATGAATTTGGAGCTAAAAGGCAAAAGCGAGACTTTTTACGTTTTGGCGCCGACGGTGCCCAAACTGGCCCTGACGGCGTATTTTTCCAGAGAGCCTAGAATAAAAGGTGCAATAGACCGCCTACAGCGCCCTATCTAGCACCGATGGTGCCCAATATCGGTGGAGGCCAGATTCAATGTATTTGGATGAATTGTGGAGGGATTGTTGTGGCAACTCTTGGAAAATTCATTCCTAAACAAATTTAGCTAGTTTTGGACACCAGAAATTGGTTTGTGTGTGTCATTGTAAGTGAAGAAAAGTGTGTGTGAGTGAAAAGGAAGTCTTTAGAGAGTGTAGAGTCTAGGGTTTAGTGTTTAGTGTTGTTTTATGAGGGATTATTCTCAAAAGAGTTGTAGGAGGAGAGTAAAAGTGAGAGATTGCTTCTTCCCTACTATCCAAGAGAGAATTGTTTATTGTTGTAAAAAGAGAAGGAGATTCAAAGGAAATTCAAGGGATTTGCTTGGGGGAGAAATTAAAATAAGTTTTATTTACTTTTCATAGTTTGTATGAAATTACTTTTATATATAAAATCTTTGTTTTGTTTCATCTTCCTCATGAATTCTGAGTATATTTTCTTGTCTTTCTCCTTGCATGATAAATGTCGAAGTGATAGTTTAGATTGGATGTGCCAAAAAAAGAATAGAAATTGTGATAATTTTTTACTTCGATCTTAATTTACTTTTTGATCTAGCCAATTTAATTGCGAAAATACGTTGTAAAACATACGATCCAAAATAGATATGCTTTCTATAACAAAAATGAAGATTACATTCAATGTCCATGAATGAGTGATGTAGTTCATGTGGGTTAGGTGCAAATAAAAAGGGAAATATGTTTATTGGGCATAGAATTAGATATTTTAGGGTGAAAGACTAAAACCTTCAATTTTTTCCTAGTTTTTTGAAACTAAAATGAGAGTTAGCCTTCGAGCGAAGGGAAGTTGGAGCTCTGGAGTGAGAGCCAGTATCCTCCCAGCTTAACCACAGATTTAGGGACTAAACCTAGGATTAGTCAATGTTCTTTATAGCACTTGGAAGAGGGAAAAGAGTAGGTATGCTCCTATTTGGCACAATACAAAAATTAAGCTAATCTATATTAGTCACTCATCAAAACATCATTGTAAGGGGGAGGATACTTTCTCTATATTTGAACCTTACATTACAAAACTTAGTGTAGTATAAGTTAATCTGAAGTTTAGAAAGTTTTGTAGTAATTTTAAATTCCCTTACATCTTTAAATGTTAGTAAGTTTACTATTTAATTTTGGTGATTTGCAAATTTTAATTTTGGATTTTTGTGCTACGCTATAAGGTTTTCTTCCTCCCTATGTGATCGATAACCAGAACTTCACTGGGGCCCTGTATTACTTGAGCGATACGCATACTTCCATAAAGGTTGGCTTCTTTGATATTTAATTGATTATACTTTGTAGCTAAATTGAAAATACTTTTTGAATATTAATTTAAGTTAGCAAGCCGCGCTTCAAACTCCAGGTGAAGTCAGGAAACAGTTTGAATTTCTATGAGGTAAGGATTCCATTGTTAATCTTCTAAGAAAGTCACCAAGAGAGTCCTATGACTAGACCGTAGGCTATTCTTAAAGAAAGAATAGACCTCAACAAAAGTGAGGTCAACAGGAGGTAACAGTAAATTTAGTAGTAATTAAAAATCTTTATTTCATAATTTGTAATTGTGTGTGCTTACTTATTTTTAAGTGTGCTTACTATAATTGTGTATACGTAGTATTGGACCTGAAGGTTTAGTACCTTACAATTCAGAGTTAGAACGTACTATTACAAAGATTTAAAAACAACAAAAATAATCTAAAAATCTAATGGCAAAAAATTTAGATAATCAAAGAAATGAAAATGAACATCTTTTAAGAGATTATGCTAACCTTATTGCACATGAAATTCACTTAACTATTCATAATTTTGATGTAACTGCTAATTCATTTGAACTTAAACCTGTTATTATCCAAAATAGTACAAAATAATCAATTTAGTGGAACACCGAATGAAGATCCAAACTTACAACTTGCTAGTTTTCTAGAATTGTGTGCTACATTTAAATATGATGAAGTGTCGAATGATGTTGTTAGACTTAGACTTTACCTTTTTCTTTAAGGGATAAAACTAAGGCATGGTTACATTCATTAGCACTTGGATATATCAGAACTTGGGGAGAACTATCACAAATATTTTTGTCAAATATTTCCCTTCATCAAAGACTGCTCAGCTTAGAGATGATATTACATCTTTCTATCAGTTTAAAGGGGGGATCAATATATGAAGGTTGGGAATGATTTAAAAATCTCCATAGGAAGTGTCCAAATCATGCTTTACCAGAGTGGTTAATCATTCAAATATTTAATAATGGATTAGTGGGATCTCTTAGATCGATTATTGATGCTGTTGCTGGTGGATCATGAATGTCTTTTGATGAGGCATATTATTTAATAGAGAAGATGGCTACTAATAATTTTCAATGGCCCTCTTGATGGATAAACCCAAAAAGTGTAGCTAATATTCATGATTCTAATGTAGTATCTATGTTGACTAGTTAATTTGCTGCTATTTCAAGGAAAATAGATCAAATCCGAATGAACTATTCTCAAACGCCTCAGGTGTAAGAGGAGAAGTAATTGAGATAATTAGTAGATTCCAAATCATTCTATGAGACCTTGAATGCTATAAATAATAGACCCAATAATCCTTATTCGAATTATTATAATCCTGGTTAGAAAAACCACCAAAACTTAAGTTAGATTAATAACAATGCTACTGTTAATCCGCAACGAGGAAAATTTTTGTGAACTCATTAAGAAATTCGAACAACCAGGGAAACACAAACTATAGACCTTCTAATCCTCCAAGTTTTAATAGTATACCACAATTTTAGGAAAAAATATTGTTTGTGGAAGAATTAATATTAAACATTAGTAATCAATTACAAAGTCAAGGACCTGCTATTAAAAATATTGAAAATCAATTAGGACATATTGCTACTGCACTTAGTAATAGACCTTAAGGAACTCTCCCTAGTAATGTTGAAGTTAACCTAAAGGATCAAAGTAAAGAACAAATTAATGCTAAATAATTAAGAAGTGGAAAAGAATTGGAAACGAAAGTGAAAAAAAAGCTAAAGTTGAGAAAGGGAAGGTGGAAATTAAAAAAAGGTAATGATAGCATATATCCAGATTTAGAATATCCACTTAAATCGATGAAATTTACAATAGAAAGACCACCTTCATTTCTTCAAAGATTGAAACAACAAAATAGAGATAAAATTTTTTTAAATTTTCTAGAAATCCTTAAAAAATTTATAGTAAATATTCCCTTCGTTGAAGCCTTAGAAAAAATTCCTAACTATGTGAAGTTTATGAAGTATATACAAAATAAGAGAAAGAAGTTTACAGATATAGAGACTGTTACATTCAGTGAAGAGTGTAGCACAATTATTCAGAAAAAGCTTCTTGAAAAACTTAATGATCTTGTTAGCTTCACTATACCTTGTGATATTGGTAAAAATTTTTTTGGAAAAACATTATGTGATTTGGGAGCGAGTATTAATCTCATGCCTCTATCAACTTTTAAAAGGTTGGGAATAAGAGAAATTTCCCATACTTTTGTAATTCTTCAGTTAGTTGATCATTCTATTACTTATCTTAAATGAGTTGTTGATCCTCGATCCGCAGCAATGCACCAAAAACTTGGTTTGCAATCGCCAAACAATGCAGTAATTTATGCTATCAAAAATAGATTATAGTCAATACTTTGACTCAAATAATAATAGCGGCTAGTGTATATAAATATAATTTTATGGAAAATAATTTACACACTAGGGGTACTACGTAAGTATACGTATGGCTTCAAGTAATATAGGGCTTTAAATAAAGACCCCAGTATTGATTCCACGAGGAGGATTATAGATTTTTTTAAATATTTTGATATTATTTTTATGTATTTTTTTTAAAGTTCAAAAGTTGATATTTAATTTACTAGATGCAAAAATAAAGCAGTAATAAAGTAATGATTGATGTAAATAAAAATAAGCAAACAACTTTCTTCCTTTCAATTAATCCAAGACTTTTCAGATAATGTAATATTCTTGGAGAATATAAATTTATGGTATTGTGCCAAATAGAAGCATTTCTATTATTTACCTTCGCTCGATAGTATAAAGAACATTGGCTAATCTATACATCAGGTCTGGATGTATTGTTAATATAATGGTTTAATCTAAGCTCACACTACTAGATGTCCAAGGGTGGCTATGGTCGGCCCTACTAGTGACCCCTTCCTTCCCTATAAACCAAATTACAAGAACTTAGCCTGTCACTCTAAAAACTTATCAATTCTATGCCCATTAAATAATAGCTTCCTATTTATTTGCACTTCACCTTGAATAACCCGCGCAAGGCCATCTACTACCCAAGGATTCATGTGATATCTACTAGTTAAGAATTCATCTCCTTCTAGGTCTCAAAACTCTTCAACTGATTTTAACAATTTAAATGGCCAATTTAAATAGTAAATAAAGATCCAGTATTAATATCATCACAATGTTTAAAATATATATATAGTTTTGAATTCTCCAATGAATTTTATACTATCTTATTTATCTTTTCATAATTGAAAGAAGAAAGTAAAGTAACTACTCAGAACACATTAAATTTAAACAATAAAACATATAAATAAAACTTTGAATCAAAATACAAATACTTATCTCAACTGTTTCTCCAACTGAACCTCTGAATCCTTCTGACTCAAAAGTAAATAGACTTCAAAAGCACTGACTCTTCAAATACTATTAATACAAACTCTAAAATAAACTCACTAATTAATAAAAGAAACTATAAATATGGCCCTTAAAATATTTCTCTAATTTCTCTCTCTAAATGGAATTATGGGGCTAGGTTGGGTGTTGGTGGTTTTTGGGCTTGGGCGTGGGCGTGGGCGTGGGCATGGGCGTGGGCATTTTTCTCTGAAGGAGTAGCCTCCTATTTATAGGCTTCAAGGGTTTCCTTAAGGCACCTCTTCAAAATATGTTCATGTTCAATGAATCTTCTAGAAGGTGTGTCTGGCGCCTAGGCACTGGAATCTGGCGCCTAGGCGCCGGACTCTGCATCCAGTTCTTTGTACCTCTTCATTTTGGATTGCACCTCTTCGGGATCCTAACCGTTTCTAAGCGTCCAAATACAATGTATCACATGTCCTATAATCCAGGAATAACTACCAATCTTCTAGATGGTCCAATAACTGCTAACATCGTCAAAATAACCGTCCAAAAGTCATTAAAATCTTACAGAATTCTGGATCGAACTGGCGCTTAGGCCCTGGATTCTGGCGCCTAGGCGCCAGGCCAATTATTTTGACAATTTTGCATTTTGGCTCCATTTTTGCTCCTGTTTTCTCCTTTTTCATCTTTTTTCCTTCTTGAACATTTTTGCATCACCTACATCCAAAACACAAAAATACCTTTCATTAAAGCAAAATATCCTTAAAAATTTGATAAAAAATCAAGGCATAAAAATAGGTATTTTTTTCATGGATCAAAATCTCCCAAAATTAAATGTTACTTGTCCTTAAGTAACCCTTTTTACTATATAAAATGTATAACAATTGGAATAAAAGGTAAATATTTTAGATTTCTAATAATTTTTGATTTTATAAAGGCTTTAGTAAACCATTAACCAAATTTAACCAACTAAGTTTAATTTTAAGAATTTAAAGAATATTTAACTACCAAATCATAAGATTTCAAATAATTTTCATTCACTTCGAAAATAATTGTAGTTTATTATATTAAGATCACATAAATTATTTACGAGAAAAAGATCTTCATGAAAATCTTTTCTAATAAAGATACATGCAGAAAAATTGAGTAAAATATGTAACCAGTTTTTTTCTTATAAGCTAATTCAAGTGAAGCCAATTTTTGATTCGGCATCTCCTTAGACTTCTCCTCTCTTTTCCATTTTTTTTTTGACAAAGAGGATTGCTATATTTGGATAACATGTTAATGGTTTTGAACTTCTCTATCCTTAACTTATATTTTCAAACTTATACATTTTCACTTAATTACTATAACATGAATAGATTTCAAAAAGAATTTCAATCTTTTCTTTTTCAAGTTATAATTTTTTATTTCTTAATACTTCTAAAATTCAATTATTTCTACTATGAATAGAAAATTTTCTTAATCTTACTCTTCTTTAAGTTGAATAATTTTATTCTTAAAATCAATCAAAGTTATTAAAATTTTGGTTAAGTTTGTTAAATTATTTATAATTTCAAAAATTTAAATGATCTTAAATAGATTCTTCATTCCTTATGTTATGTTAATATTTTTTTAGAAAATATTAGTTCATTAAGGACAAATAAAATTTAAATTTGCATGTATTTTCCCTTCCCCCAAACTTAAGTTTTGGTATATCATGAAAAAATTTTAAAGTATGAGAGAAAGAAAAGTATAATTTAAAAAGGAATTTTTATAATTATGTAAAAACAGTCTAAAAAAACAATTTACTTCTACACATGTTTTTTATGATTATTACTAAAATAGCAAAGCATATATAAAAGTAAGCAGGCTCATCATTTTTTTTATATACCAGTAGCTGAATTAAATGACTATACTACTAATTGTAACATAAATAAAACAACATTACTAACTATTTAAGAATACTAACCAGTAGGTTGAAACAGAAATAAAAATTAATTCATCCAAATTTCTGTCTTCAACACAATACACTAAATATTTAAAACAGTTTAAACATCAAACAATCCACACAAAGTTTCATAAACAAATCTACACTAACAAACAACAAACAAAAAACAACACTAGAAAACAAGAAATAAACTAACAACAGAATTAGTACATCTCAGAGGTAAATCAAGCTACTAATCACTATCTGTAGCCTCGTCATCGTCATCACAAAAGGAAAACTCCACATCCTTTGGATCAACATATGGTGAAAATTTAGGACGGGCAGGAAACTGAACATCATGCTCACCCTTCAAGAATCTCACTAAAGACTCTGAATATTCAGCATCATACTCACTTTTCCTTTGGGTAAACTCAAATAAATGATCAATCTTGTTGACTATATTATCTACTTTGCAGTGAGTTAGAAATAACTCATTCTGCTACTCCAGAAATTGATCATGCATCGATTCCCAGAAACTTGATGGTGGCTCAATAGTAGATGTAGAAGGTCTAGAAGTAGAAGCTCTACCTGGAGTAGGTACAGAAGTAAAAGGACCAGTAGATCTCTTCCCTCGAAGACGATCATAAATGCTAACACTCTTCTGCCCAATTGGCTTTGTAGTCTTCAACTTCTCCTCTGATATATGAGCAGAAACTCCAATGCTCATGCATAAAGAATGAATCAAGGATGGGAATCCTAATCCCACAGAAGTTCTGGATCTAGCAATTGATTACACTGAATCATAAATAATACTGCCAACATCTATCGGCTTCCTCTCCTGAATGCAGTAGTTCAGGATAGCTCAATCTCTGGTAACTTCACTCAGGTGGTTGGAAGGTAAAAGTCTAGCAGAAATAAAATAATGTCAGGCCTTTGAAATACCATTTAGCTTAGAAGATTTGAAGTTTACCCGTTTGTCATTTCGGATCTTCCAAGCTCCAGTGCCATCAGTCAGATATGCAATAATCATCTCAAGATCTCCCTTAGATGGAGATAAACCAGAATAGTATCACTCGATGGTAGGTGGCAGGCCGTAGAAAATATTGATTCGTTCCAGAGTAAATCCTACTCCGACACCTCTAATGAAGACTTTATAGTCTTCCGCATCCAAAAAGTTGGCATAAAACTCGCGTACAATAGGAATAACAGCAACAACAGTGAAATAACAGAATCGTTACCAGTTGTGTGCAACGATATTATTCTCGATCATTTCACCAGGATTGTAAAAACTGCGCTTCGAGATAAACTTTCTTGACATCACAAATTTGTGATAACGAAAATGCGCTGTTGCAGTCGAAAACTTGCTGCTGTCGAAATTTTCTGGTGCCTTTCCTTGCTTAGATTTTGGTTCCATCTAAACATGAAAGAAAACACAAATAAATTTAGGAATCAAATATTTAAACTCTTTCTAAGCTTGAGAAACTTAAAATGAGTTTAAAAATCCATGGAGAAACTCTAAAAATTAAAGTTTTTCTCAAAATTTCAGTTTTTAGCAAAAAAAATAGGAAAAACTATTGTAAGAATAAAAAATAAATGGATTAGAAGGTAGATCTGACCTCGAGATGAAGAAATCTAGTGATTTTGGGCTCAAAAACTTGATGTATTGACCTCAAGATGGATCAAGGGGGTGTATTTAAGTGAAAAAGAGGAAGGGGATGAAGCTTAGGCGTCAACCATGGCTAATGGGATTTAAATGCTAATTTTCAGTAAGCAGGCTGAACCGGCGCCTAGGCGCCGACTCACCTTTCACAAAAATCAATTTAAAATTGTTATTTTCCACCAAAACTCATAAATTCAACTTTCAATTACTCATATTAGAGTAGTGCTTTAGTTTCCAACTTCCAAAATATTTCCCAAAAATTTTAAAAAATAAAAATTAAATCCACCAATTAAACAGAAGGTTTAAATCAAACTCTTCTAATTCCATTCATAATCTTCAATTTTGGCTCAATAAAATACAGATAAGTATAGTAATATGATTCAAGTCCTAACAAACAGTTAAACTACACAATTTTAAAGCAAATACAACACACATTGAACAATAAATCAAACACACCAACAACACATTCGATTTACTAAATCGATACAATGACACACTAATAAAAGTCTAGATCACACCACAATAACTATCTAATCTTCAAATTAGAAATTTCCATTCTCTTCACAAGGAAGATTACTAGGCCTATTTAAGAAGAATACTAACGCCCTCGGAAAATCCGTAGCCGTTTTCTCATTGATCCATTTGTTCTTCACAAGATCTCCACTTGAGCATCTTTATAAGTTGCTAGATGATCAAATTGAAGCTTCACCTGCCATTCCAGATGTTCAATTTGATGATACATCTCATGGAGGTGATCTCCAATACTTTTGAATTCTGCTTTAAATTTATCTAGATGACTTGAAATTTTCTCCAAACTTACAGCGATAAAACCATTGAAGTAGGGTTGAGGATCCTTTGAACCTTTGTCTCTAGCCTCTTCTCCAAGATTTGTTCTCTCCATTTCTTCAAAAATCCTATCTAATCTCTCAAGAATGAAGTGTCTAGGTCATAATTTTTATTGCTGAGGGATTGAGGACGAAGATGGGGTAATTTAAAGGAGAAAATCGTGTGAAAAATTGAAAATTTTTAGTTTTTACATGATCTAGTTACTTTGTCACTTAGGCGCCAAATCTGGCGCCTAGGTGCCGGACCCATCAATACACAGTTTTATTCTGGCGCTTAGGCGCCAAATTTCAGCGCGTAGGCGCCAGAACCATGTTTGACTCCATTTCTCCTATCGTCATATTTCAAAGTTTCGTTCTCCAAAATAAGTAAATTAGAATGGTAATATCAATATAGACTTAGTAACATAAATTATATATAATCATAATGAAGGTTAACTTGATCTCCTTTTTACTCACATATGAAATGGAGTAATCCAAAGTCCAAACTTTATATACTTCGAGATAATTTTTAGCTAAAGTCAATGAACAATTGTTAGCGTCCAATTTTCTAAAGTTATATAAAATTAGTCAAGACTGAGGCATAACTTTACATTAAAAATGTAAAAACACACAAAAAATAATTATGGGTTGCCTCTCACAAAGTGTTTGGTTTAACCTCGTCAGCCTGACCTAATTAAGCCTTTAATCAGGTAGACTCAACTTGTAAGCCTCTTTATAAATCATTTTAATTTCTCCTAAATAAGGCTTCAATCTTAATTCGTTAACTTTAACTATTTTTCTTGTTTTGGGGTCTTTAATATCCATAGCTCCATAATGATATACTTTCTCAATTATATATGGTCCCATCCATTTAGATCTTAATTTTCCAGGAAAAAGTCTTAAACAAGTATTAAATAATAATACTTCTTGTCCAGGCTCGAATACTTTTCCTGAAATCTTCTTATCATGTAACATCTTCATTTTCTCTTTATAAATTTTTGCATTTTCATATGATTCATTTCTTATTTCATCCATCTCATTTAATTGTAATAATCGTTTTTCTCTTGCAGTATTCAAATCAAAATAAAACTCCTTTATCGCCCAATAAGCTTTATGTTCAAGTTCAACAGGTAAGTGACAACGTTTACCATAAATTAACCGGTAAGGTCACATTCTGATTGGTGTCCTATAAGCTGTTCTATAAGCCCATAATGCAGAATCAAGTCTGTCAACCCAATCAATTCTTTTAGGATTAACAGTCTTCTCTAAAATTCTTTTAATTTCTTTGTTTGATACTTTAGCCATTCCACTTGGTTGAGGGTGATACACAGTTGCAATTCTGTGTTTGATTCCAAATTTGTCCACTAATAATTAAATTCATATATTTTTAAAATTACTTCCACCATCTGTGATAATTACCTTAGGCATTCTAAATCTTGAAAAAATCATTTTCTTTAAAAATTTTGAAACACTTTTGGAATCATAGTTTGGTAAAGCTACAGCTTCAATCCACTTTGAAACATAATCAACTGCTAATAAAATATAAATCTTTCCAAATGATGGTACAAATTGTCCCATAAAGTCTAAACCCCATATATCAAAAATTTCAACTTCCAATGAATAGTTTAAAGGCATTTCATCTTTTCAAGATATATTTCCTATCCTTTGACATCGATCACATGTTTTCACATAATGTCTCACATCTTTGAATAAGGTAGGCCAATAAAATTCTGAATTTAAAAATTTAAATGCAGTTTTATCTACTCCAAAGTGTCCTCCAAAATCGGAACATGACATTTTTAAATAATAGCAAAAGTTTCTTCATAAGGTACACATCTTCGAATTACAGAATCTCTTCCTAATTTAAATAAATGAGGATCTTCCTAAATATAAGATTTAGCATCATTTTTAAATTTCCTAATATATTTCTTATTCAATCAAAAGCTAGAATATTGCTAACTAAATAGTTAACTATATCTGCATACCAAGGTGTTTGGCATCCTTGAAAAACATATAAATGTTCATCAGGAAATTTCTCATTTATATTTTCCTCAGTAATAACATCATACTTAATTCTAGATAAATGATCAGGAATTTGGTTATCGGTTCCTTTTCTATCCACTATTTGAAAATCAAATTCTTGTAGAAGTAAAACTCATCTTATAAGTCTAGGCTTAGCATCTTTTTTTGTCATTAAATATTTAATAGCGGAATGATTATTATGAACTATGCATTTGGTACCAAGAAGATAAGGTCTAAATTTATCAAAGGCATAGACTATAGCTAAAAGCTCTTTCTCAATAGTAGTGTAATTTCTTTGAGTTTCAGAAAGAGTTTTACGAGCATAATATATAACTTTGAAAATTTTCTCATATTTTTGTCCCAATACAGCTCTAATTGCAAAATCAATTGCATCACATATTAATTCAAAGGGTTTATTCCATTTAGGTGCAATAATTAAAGGTGAAGTTATGAATTTTTCTTTTAAAATATTGAAAGCATTAATATAGTCTTCATTAAATTCAAATTTAGCTTCTTTTCCCAATAAATGATTAAGAGGTTTAGCAATTTTAGAAAAATCCTTTATATATCTTCTATAAAATCCAGCATGACCCAGAAAACTTCCAACATCAGTAACAGTAGTAGGTGGTTGCAGTTCTGCAATGATTTTCACTTTTGCTTGATCAACTTCCATCCTTTTTTGTGAAATTTTGTGACCAAGTACAATGCCTTTTGTGACCATAAATTGACAATTTTCCCAGTTCATAACTAAATTTGTTTCTTCACATCTTTTCAGAACTTTGGAAATATTTTCCAAACAAGATTTAAAAGAAGTTCTAAAAACTGAAAAATCGTCCATAAATATGTCAATTCCTTTGTCAATCAAATCACAAAATATTGATATCATACATCTTTGAAAAGTTGCAGGTACATTACATAAACCGAAAGGCATTCTTCTAAATGCAAATGTTCCATAAGGACTTGTAAAAGTTGTTTTCTCTTGGTCCTCAGGAGCCACAGGTAATCGATGATAACCAGAATATCCATCCAGAAAATAGAAATATGAGTGTCTAGCAAATTTTTTAAGCATTTGATCCAAGAAAGATAAAGGAAAATGATCATTTCTAGTGGCTTCATTTAATTTCTAATAATCAATGTAAAATCGTCATCCAGTAACTTGTCTTGTAGGAATAAGTTCATTTTTATCATTGATAATGACAGTTACTCCTCCTTTCTTCGAAACAGAATGAATAGGACTTAACCATTGGCTATCCGAAATAGGATAAATAATTCCAGCATCTAACCATTTTAATTTTTTTTTTTAACAACCTCTTTCGTGATAGTATTTAATCTTCTTTGAGGTTCAATAGTAGGTTTAAAATCTTGTTCCCTTAAAATTCTATGCATACAGATGGAAGGGCTTATTCCTCTTATATCAACAATAGTTCAACCAAAAGCTTTCTTATAATTCTTTAACACTCATATCAGTTTTTCTTCTTAATCTAAACTTAGTTTAGAAGAAATAATAACAGGTAAAGTTAATGAATTTCTAAGAAAAGCATACTTTAAATGTGCAGGTAACATTTTTAATTTCTATTCAGGGGCTTTTTTAATTGAGGATAGAAGTACATCATTTTGTTTTACGTCCAAAATTTCCCAATTATCTTTAATATAATGAGTTTCTTTAGATAATTCTTCTTCTTTTAGTTCTTCATTTTCATCTGTTAATAATTCAATTTTTTCTTCAAAAATGACTTTACATCTTCCTGATAATGTTTTTCAATTATATAATCAATAATATCCATTCGATAGCATTTTTTTTTATCAGGGTACTTCATTGATTTAAGAACATTGAATTTAATCACTTGATCATTAACTCTCATGGTTAATTCTCCTTTTTGCACATCAATCATAGCTCATCTAGTAGCTAGAAAAGGTCTCCCTAAAATAATTGGTATTTTTTTATCTTCTTCCATATCAAGTACAATGAAATCCACAGGGAAAATAAATTTATCCACTTTAACAAGAACATCCTCTATAACTCCTTTAGGGTAGGTGATAGATCTATCAGCTAACTGGAGGGTTACAGTGGTGAGAGTAATCTCTCCTAAATTCAATGTTCGAAAAATAGAAAACGGCATGAGATTAATACTTGCTCATAAATCACATAAAGCTTTTCCACAAAATTTTTCTCCAATAGCACAAGGTATAGTAAAACTTCTAGGATCTTTAAGTTTCTGAGGTAATTTCTTTAGAATTATTGCACTACATTCTTCACTTAATGCAACAGTTTGAAAAGCTTCAAATTTTTGTTTCTTACTTAAAATATCCTTCATAAATTTTGCATAAGTTGGCATTTGTTCCAAAGCTTCAGCAAAAGGTATGTTAATGGTAAGTTTCTTATAAATTTCGAAGAACTTAGAAAATTGATGATCAAGCTTCTGCTGTTTTAGTTTTTGAAGAAAAGGTGGTGGTGGTTTTTTAACTTCCACATTAATAGGACAAACCTTTTGATCTTGACTAGGAGGAGGAGTTTCTTGAGGTTTTTCAATCTCTTTAACCTCAATCTCATTTTCAATTTCATTCTGTATTCTTTCTTTTAATTCCTTTCCACTTCTAAGTTGCACAGCTTTAACATGTTCATGTTCTTTTCTAGTTTCTTTTGGATTGACTTCAACATTACTAGGTGATCCAAGAAAAAAAAAGTACCTATTTTTAGTATAGATTTCATGCTCATTTTATGCATATTTTTAATGATATTGCACTATAAAGAAAGTAATTTTCCATATTTTTGTCTTCAAGTATAAAAATATGATTTTATAGAAAATGAAGCAAAAATTATGTAATTTTGAGCCAAAATGAGCAAGAAAAACAAATTCTAACTTAGTACATATTGATATGTCTTACAATGTTTAATATCTTTTATAATTCTCACATGTTTTTGGATGAAATTATACTTTTGAGAAAGGTTGTTTTTATGTCTATCTTGTAGGTGAAGATGTTAGGAATGCAACGCAACTGAAATGGGGCGAAACAGAGTTGAAACGGAGCCAAACGGAGCAAAATGGTGAAGTTGCGTAGAGGGTGGCGCCTAGGCACCAAACCTGGCGCCTAGGCGCCAGTGACGACGAGAAAACGGCGCCTAGGAGCCACAATCAAGGCCTAGGCACCAGAATCATCCAGAAATGGTTATTGGATGGGATTTTGACAACTTTGGGAGTTATTTTGACGGTGTTAAGTAGTTTCTAGACCTTCTAGAAGCCTGGAAGTTATTCCTAGTATATAGGACATGTGATACAATGAATCTAAACACATTGGAGCTGTTTAAATCACGAAAAGGTGCGACCCAAAGTGAAGGGGTGCGACTGTTCGGGCACAGAGTCCGGCGCCTAGGCGCCAGAGTTGGTTTCTAGAAGATTCATTGAACATGGACACATTTTGAAGAGGTGCCTTGAGGCAACCCTTGAAGCCTATAAATAGGAGGTCACTCCTTCAGAGAATATCGCACCCTATAGTCTCTTTCTTCCTCCTTAGTCATTTTAGTCATTTAGAGTTATGAAGATGTAGATTTTTACATCTTATGGAGAGATTGGTGAGGGATTTTGAGATATTTATTTAAGGGATGTACGAGCGTCGCATGGATCAGTGGGAAACTGTGGTGGAGAGATCTTCTTCTTTCCTTCAAAAGAAAAAGCTAAGTATTGTGTTCTTCATTCTAATGTAATTGTTGTAAACACTTTCTAGTGGATTTTTTTTTTTTTAAACCGAGTTTTCTGTCGTGATTTATCCATGCTTCATAAGTGATTTTCTTTACTCTTTGTTTTAATATGAAGTAGTGGCATGTGTAAGAGAATCATTTTATGATAGTATTATCTATTAAATGCTTCTAGGTGACAGATAGTTGCATAAATATAATAGAATACTAATGAAATAAGTTCCTTGTTGGCACTTAATTTATTACTCAATTCTATCAAGTCTTTTACTTCTTATGTCATTACTTTCATTTAATTTTATTTCGTAAGGAAATAGATGCATGTTTAGGAATCAAGATTTTCTTAGATATTCTCTTATTAAATTATGGTGATAATATTCATACCGGATCTTCATTTACTTCACAAATTGATCACTTGTATTGTTAAAACCTGTTGAAGAATTCTGAGACCTAACTGGAGATGAGTTCTTAACTAGTAGATATCACATGGATCTTTGGGTAATCAAAGGCCTTGAGCAGGTTATTCAAAGTGAAGCGCAAATAAATAGGGAGATATGATTTATTGGGCGTATAATTAATTAGTTTTTAGAGTGATAGACTAAATTCTAATAATTTAGTTTATAGAAAGGGAGCGGGTCACTGGTAGGGTCGACCATAACCACCCTTGGACATCTAGAAGTGTGAGTCTAGATTAACCCATTCTACTAATAAAACATCCTGAACTGATCTATAGATTAGCCAATATTTTTTTGCACCTGGACCAAAGGGTAAAGAATAGGATTGCTTCTATTTGTCACTACATAAAATTCTAAGCATTTCTTTCCTACACATTATCTATGTAATTGCATGAGAAAGATAGTTTTTAATATCTCAAAATTCTCCAAACCAATTTATCCATAAGTTATCTTTTTATTTAAGAACGTTATTTAGGATTATTTATTAAAAAACCCATTTTTATCAACATTCTAAATTTAGGCCTTATAGAATAGACCGGAATTAGCCTAAAGGATTGCTTACCTCGCTTCTCTGTGGGATCGATACTAGGGTTATAAAAGAAAACCCTATATTACTTGAAACGATACGTATACTTGCGTAGTACCCCTAGTGTGTAAAATATTTTCTAAAATTTTACAAGATTTTGATTGTATACACTAGCCGCTATTTATAAATTAGGTCAAGTTTTGGCCATCTTTTGGAAGCGAATATTACTACGTTATTGCAGACCGGGTCAAGTTTTTGGTGCCGTTGCCAGGGAAGCTTCGGTAAGAACTTTAGGAGAATTTTAGTTGAAATAATTAGGTTTAGACTTGGAAAATTGTAGTGTCGTAAAAACTGTTTGTGTGAAAATAAGGTGTTCGTGAAAATAAGGTGTTCGTGAAAATGTTTTGTTGTGTTGAATATATTTTATCTATTATTTGTTTAATTGTTAATGTACTGTTTATTGTGCTCTGTATTTGAAACAAAGGATCTGAAGGACTTGTACCTTATGATCTCGAGTTAGAAAAATGGAAAAAATTAAAAAAATAGAAGGGACTCGAAAAACTAGAAATGGAAATAGAAAACTTTCAAGATAATAACTTAGAAAATCATCATACTTCATTGAGGGATTATGAAAATCCTACGACAGATGAAATTCACTCAAGTATACAAAACCCTGTAATAGAAGTTGACTCGTTTGAAAAAATCCTGAGATTATCCAACTGGTGCAGAACAATCAGTTTGGGGGAACTCCTTTGGAAGATCCCTATTTACACTTATCTAGTTTTCTAGAACATTGTGCTACATTTCATTATAACGACATGTCAGACGATGCTGTTAGACTAAGGCTTTTTCCTTTCTCACTGAGAGATAAGGCTAAAATATGGTTATACTCATTAGCACATGGCTCTTTTAAAAATTAGGAGGAGTTAACTCAGAAATTCCTAGCTAAGTATTTTCCACCTTCAAGGACAGCTAAACTTAGAAACGATATTATCTCATTTTGTCAATATGGAGGGGAATCAATATACGAAGCCTGGGAAAGATTTAAGGAACTCCTATGAAAGTGTCCACTCCATGCTCTGCCTAATTAGTTAATCATTGAAACTTTTTACAATGGGTTTGTAGGATCCCTTAAGTTTATAATTGACGCTGCCGCTGGTGGATCGTTAATGTCAAAATCATTTGATGAAGCGTATGCATTAATTGAAGAAATGGCTACAAATGAATTTGAATGGCCCTCTGCAAGGGTAAATCCTAAAAGGTAGCCAGTGTTCATGATATAGAAGCGATTGCAATTATTGCATCTTGGGTTGCTAAATTATCAAGGAAGTTGGACCAATTTGGAATGAACCAGACTCAATTTACTCTAATAAGTGAGGAAAGTTCATTAGGGAATATGATTGATTCTAACTTATCATATGAAACTTTAAATACCACAAACAACCTATATTCTAACTTTTACAACCCAGGTTGGGAGAATCATCCTAAATTTAACTGGAATCATACTACTGATGTTGGAAACCAAAAATGGGAAAATAATCATGCAAATCCTAATGGAAGTTGGAATAATCAGGGGAACACAAACTATAGACCTTCATATCCACCGGACTCTAACAATGATCAACAATTTGAGGATAAGGAGATGTCTATGGAAGAAGTGGAATTGAAAGTGGGAAACAAGTTGCAAAGTCAAAATGCTGTGATTATAAACGTAGAGAATCAATTGGGACAAATTGTTAATTCACAAAGCAATAGACCCCAAGGAACACTTCTTAGCAACATTTAGATCAACCCTAAAGAGAACACTAATGAACAAGTAGAAGTTGTCCATTTAAAAAGTGAAAGAGAGATAGAGGTAGTGGTTAAAAAAGAGAAAGAAGTTGTGAGAGACACAAAGGAAACTAAAAGACCTGAATAACATGTTTCTAAGGATCTAGAAAAATTAATATCTCCAACTAAAATCAATTTATAAAGACCACCACCTCCATTTCCTCAAAAACAAAAACAATATGAGTTGGATAAGAAATTTTCAAAGTTCATGAAAGTACTTAAGAAGTTAACGATAAATATTCCTTTCACTGAAGCTTTGGAATAGATGCCATGTTATGCAAAGTTTATGAAGGAGATATTAAACAATAAAAGTAAATTTGGGGATTATGAGACAGTTGCATTAAATGAGGAGTGCAGCGCTATACTTCAGAAAAATTTTCCTTGGAAACTTAACGATCCTTGTAGCTTTACAATTCCTTGTGCAATTGGAAAAAGATTATGTGGAAAAGCTTTATGTGATTTAGGAGTGAGCATTAATGTGATGTCTCTATCTATATTTAGAAGGATAGGTTTAGTCGATATTTCTCCCACTACTGTAACCCTTTTATTAGCTGGTCGATTTATCATTTATCCAAAAGGAGTTATAGAAGACGTGCTTGTTAAAGTTGATAAGTTTATCTTTCCTGTGGACTTTATTGTATTAGATATGAAGGAAGATAAAGAAATTCCAATTATTTTAGGGAGACCTTTCCTTGTTACTGGACAAGCTATGATAGATGTGCAAAAAGGAAAGTTGACTATGAATTTTAATAACCAGGTGTACGGCTTATTTTTAGGTTGTGCGTTGTATTTTTGAAAAGAGGTCGCCTACAGAAATTGTCGGTGAATTTTTAATTTAATTTAAATATATAATTTGAAAAGTAGTATTTGATTTTTAAAATAATTTTAAATTTGAAAATTTTAAGAAATGAAATCAAACTGATCTCACATCCTGAATAGTTTATATAAACGAGCACCACACCACAAACCGTATATCTATCCTGGAGAGTTGACACACTGCTTGATGATGGGGCTTGGTTAAATAACTTGGGAGATTTGTGACATCCGTTTGGTCTGCGAACCAATTTCATAAGCCGACAAGTTCCCCTGCTTAATATGAAAGCATTAAACAGGGTTTATATTACCTGGGTTCTTAAAATTCCCTATAACGGCAAGCCCCTATAGTTAATTACATCTTAAGTGACAGGAATCACTTAAGAAAACTCTCGATAATAATCAGTAGTTTTGCTCTCAAGAATTTCAAAGTTTAAGTTTTCAAGGGATTGAATTTTGGAATTTCAATAGAGAATGGATCAAATTTGGAACATTTTATTTTGGGAATTCAAAGGAAGGAAGGTAGGAGAAATCACAGATTCGAAGCGAACTTCGGTAATTTCCCGACTATCCTATTGTTTGGCTTGAATTTAGGAAGGCCCTAATGTTTATTTAATGTTTTGATCTTGCTAATTTTTAATTAATTAGGACTTATATTCGTATGATGTGATCACACAAATAGCCTCGAAGATGTGAGAGTCTATGTCGTACCGGACGACTACCTCGGAATCCTAAGACCGGTTAGGGCTTAATTTGTAATGCAAATGCCTAACAAAAGGTTGAGGATTTATGTTGCACTAGGTAAACTACCTCGAAGCCTTATGGTTTGGTTATTTAACTCTAAGAAAGTTTCGCTGAAGTAGATTCAGGTTTTGCTGATGACGATGGTCGTGCTGCCCACCATGCTCCGAGCTCCTTGTTGTTGCAGAGGGTTTAGTTTTAGAAACCATAAATCAAGAGATGAGAGACGAGTTCTGGTTTAGAGAAGGTCTTAATTTTCAAGTGTTTTTTATGTTTTAATTAAAACAAATCTTAAAGTGATTATAACAACACCGGTTAAGATCCCACGGTTCCATCCTTCCGGCATCGTTATTTTTATCGGATTCACTTAGTCCAGATGAATTTGCTAAACTCAACTAAATGAGTTCCACACTTTCATTTAGACCGTGGGAAATCCCGTTAGCAACACATAGGTTACATCATCCGAGGTATTCTCGATCATCCAACAAGACGTTTTAATTTAGTTGTAGTTGTAGTTTTGTTTTACTGGTGATTAAATTTGGAGTTATTTTATATTTTGAAATGTTGTGGCGGTGAATTTTATCTTGTAATGATTTTTAATTTAGTTTTGGTTTCAGTTTTAGGGACTATCCTAAAGGTTTTGGTTTTCATGCAACAGTTGTTTATCATGCAAGAAAAGTAAAGTGCATTTGCAATAAAGTAAATTGCAATAAAATAAATGTGTACCTAGAGGGTCTTCCCGTCATACCAATCTGCACTTAAAACAAATGTTAAAGCATTCAAATGTTTCATCAAGTACCTAGGTAAAGCTAAGGGAAAGGTTTTGGTTGTCTACCAAAGTTCTAATCCTATAGCTAGACATCTCCTATGACGTCTAGGTTCTTGTGTTTTATTTTAAGGACGATTTTCTTCATCAAACAATAATTAAGTTCAATTGTTCTTATAAATATCCTATCATATTGAGGAAGTTTTTTAGACGAGTCTTAAACATCTTTTTAATACCTCTAGGATTATTTTAAGTCCAAGAGAATTTAATTATACAAGTGAATTAATCATATAGGAGTTTAAGTTTTGTTATCTTGCTCAGTGAATTAGGACGTTTGAATATCCTATAAGTGAAGTAACACTTCACTTTATACTCCGTTTAGGAGTTATGACAACAAGAGCTTTTGAGGGCAAATTGATGTTTAAGTGATTTGTGATTTAATTTAATTTTAATTAATGGGTTTAAGTTTCGAATAGTGTTCAAGTTGTTTTAGATTTATTTTGAATTTTTTATGTCTTAGGTGATGTTATATTTAATTTAATTTAATTTAATTTTAATTTAATTTAATTTAATTTAATTTAATATGTTTTAATTTAATTTTATTTTATTTTTTAATTTAATTTTAATTTTATTTTAACTTGATTTTATTTTTTTATTTAATTTAATTTAACTTAATATGTTTTAATTTAATTTAATTTAACTTAATTTAATTTAATTTAATTTAATTTAATTTAATTTAATTTAATTTAAATTTAATTGAATTTAAATTTTAATTTTAATTTAATATTTTATTTTTATGTTTTAAAGATGATTTAATTTAATTGTTAAAGTATTAATTTAATTGAAATGTTGGGAGGATTTAATTTAAATGTTTTAACTTTAATTTAATTTAATGATTAAGTCTTTTAGCATTTTAAATCTTGACTTTGGATTATCATTTTAATTAGGAATTAAATGTTATAGAGGTGATTAATTTAGGGATTTTTAAATTAAAGAATAAATCTCTTCCTAATAATATCCCTATTTTTATAATTCCAATTTTTCATTACTCTTCCAAATTTAATTAATTATTTAATTAAGGTTTATTTTAATTATTTTCAAATTGTTTGGTAGGTTTCCACCCTTTAATTACCTAAGTTTCAAACATCCAAAATCAACTTAGTATCAAATATTATACACACCCTTTTAATTAAACCTAAAATTTTTAATTATAGGTTAAAATTTTAATTACCATTTTACCCTTTAAACTTACTAATTCCATAACTCACTAAATTGAGCTCAAATGAATTTGAAATTTTTATATGACTTTACTCACATGTCAATCAAGACATTAGAGGAGAAAATGTGATTTTTCTGTATTTAATTTATTTATGTAATTATTTTTGGTGGAAAATAGGGATTTTCAAGGTAAATTCAATAACATGACCAAGGAAAAGTTTCTGTCCTTAAGAAAATTATGAGACATTCCTAATGACCAAAAGACCACTTAGACCAATTTTGGTAATTTTTTGAATTATTTTTTTTATTATAATTATTTTGAGTTTTGGAGTATTAATTAATTTAAAAATAAAATAAAGGTTAAAAAATAAATTTTATATTTTTCAAAAATCTCTCTGATATCAAGGAAACCAGAGAACCAAATTTTATAATTTTTTGATTTTTCTTTGATTTATTAGAATTATTTTAGTGGAAATGCTAGAAAGTACATTTTTTAATTTTAAAATTACATTATGGTTTTAAAACTTAATATCTCATCATAGAGACTTAAGAAAAATATGGGGTTTGTTCCTAAGTGATTAAAATTCAAAATGTGATATTTTGGTGAAGTTTATTATTGTTGTGATTTTTATTATTTTTAATTATTAAAAATATTAAAATATTGCAAAAAAATCAACTTTTTTAGAAAATTGCACTTTTAATTTTCTTAAATTCCCCTGTTATCAGAGAGGCTCCAAAACCAATTTGGTGAATTTTTAAAAAGTATTTTGAAAGTTATGAATTTTTAAAGTTTAAGTTTGGCTAAATGGCTTAATCAACCCATTTGATTGGGCTAACCAAGTCCAATTGACTTCAAACTTTTATGGTGGGTTCTCCTGATCCTAAAGGACAGTGGTGAATTGATTTCAAGTCAATTCGATGTATTATTAGCTCTAATTAATTAAAGCTCCATTTTGGGTGTTTAAGCTAATTAGGATTATTCCAAGTGAGTTAACTGAAAACCTATTTTCTTTAGGGTCCTCTGGTCATAAGAAACCTCTCCAAATTTTCCTAGAATTTATTTCTCAACATGCTAATTATTGAAATTAAAATACTCAAAACAGCAACATAAATTTGAAAAATCAATAACTTCTCATAGGGATGGCCTCTGACCTTCGAAAATTCAGGGAATGTTCCCAAGTTCAGAGGCTTCAAAAGCCCTATGGTCTCATGTCATGGTGAATTTCTTATATGCATGGAGAATTAAAACAATGCAGAGAGTAAATAAATCATTAAAAATAAAATACTTAATGAAATTACATGATTTCTGTTCCACGTTATTCTCCTCTGTTCACTTAGCAAGAGGGTATTTTTATTTTATTTTTAGGATTTTTCTACACAAAGTTATGGATTTTTGATGTTTAGGCAATTAAATAAATCAAAGAAATACCCTAATTTTCTATTTAAAATGGCGGCGCTGACTCATCCTAGGCATCTCCAAAACACCGCGTGTCGCGCTGCCATTCGACGCCGCCACTTGAGTCAGCAGCCCGGGTCCCGCCTTCCGCGTATCATCCGCTGATCCGACCCGATCTGAGCCGTCCGTCCGCGCGTGTATTGAATGGACGGCATCCGTTCATCGTCCCCAGCCGTTCTCACCCGAGAGCCGTCCATACTAAAACCCTAAGAACTCACTCATTTCTTAACTTATTTTCGTGTTCTTGTGCTCTATAGATTCATCTTGAAGAGACCAACACATCTATATGGTGATCATGCATTGAAATTAAAGCATTTGAAATAGACAATCCCCAGAGGCTCGGGATAAAGAGTTAGCTCATACCTTAGCTCAGAGAACTGTGGCTTCGATCTAAGGGTTGTGTCACCTTCAATTGGGTCCAAGTAAGCTCCAGATGAAGTCTCCTGGCCTGGTTAATTGTCAAGGTATGATTTTGACCAAGCCCGATTTCAACCTTTGGAGTCTGGAACAGATGGGTGGCCTCGAGAGGGGGCTTTCACTGGGGAACTCCTTCTCTTGGTCTTGTGCAGGTGTGGGTGAGTTTAATTTGACTTTGGTGGAGGATTTGGGAGTGTCCTGTTCGGCTCGAGAATTGAGCTCCAAAATTGAGCTCAATTAGTGGGGATTAGGGCAAGAGAACAGTGGGGATCAAATGCCCTAGGTGTGGGGGAGAGTCTGGAGTGATTTTGGCGGAGTTTCCTTAAGGTTGGTTCGAGCACCTCTTCATGGCCGAGAGGGGTGAGGTTTAAATAGGAGAGGTCGGAGGGCCTTCCGGGGGAGTTAGGGACCGGGATCGAGCTGCTCTTGGCAAGGGAAGAACAGCTGCAATGGTCACTGGGCATGGGGCAACTCAGCAAGGGAGAATTTCAATGTTTGGCTCCTTCCAATGTCTCGGCCATGGCGTTTTCTAGCGACCCAGGCGGCTGGCCGGCAGGCATGAGTCACCATCTTGACCAGGGAGGTCAGGGCTTGGCAATGGTGAAGTCAATTGGGTTTGGACATGTGTAAAAGAGTTGGATCAAAATGGCATAAGGGCATGGCTTGTTTTGCTCTAAATGGGTCAACCCATCCTTTTGGGCTAGGTGCACCACCCAAGGCTTGGTTTAGGCTGAAGAGAAAGTGATTTAGATCAGCTTAATTTGTGGGGTCAAGTCACAATCCAAGTACAATTAGGATTAAACATGGTTTAGGGGAGACATGGACATGGTTAATTTCCTTAAGGGAATGTGGAAAGGATCTCCTCCTTTTGCCCAATGTGGTAAGGTCACATGTGAACGACTCACATGGCTTGCATGTGGCTTAAGAGTGGCTTCATGGCTTATATATGGCTTGGGAAAAGTGGGCTTGGTTTCATGAAAGTGGGTTTAAGGAATTTTGGTATTTTAGTGGACAAATTTCATGAAGCTTGATTTGGAACTATTTGGTTATTGATTTTGGAACTTAGGAAGTGTTTTAAATTATAGGTATGATGAGAGAAATTTCATGTGGGCTTTTGGAATAAGTTTTGGGCTTTTAAATTTGTTTTGGGTGGGTTTTTAGGAAGGTTTAAGAAAATGGGCTTTTACGCTTGGAAATAAATTGGTGGATGTGAAATTTGTAAAAGTTTGGGCCAAATAATTGTTGGGTTTGGTTTAGGGATGTGTCATGAGTAATTTGAAACAAATTTGAGGTGGTTTGGGTTTGAATTGGGTTGAATTTGGGCTTTTTGGTAAAGTGGCCAATGGTAGGCCAAATTGGGTTAACTTGGGCTAATGTTGAAATTGGTGTAAAATTAATGTTGAGAAATGTTTGTAAGGCTATTTCAAAGAGGTTTCAACTTTGGTTGGGTTTGGATTTTGGGGTTTGGGCCTATTTGGGTTAGGTTTAGATGTAGGCCCATGTAAGGAGTTTTGGCTTTGGGTTGAATTTGAGTTGGGTTTGGGTTCAAATTTTGGGCAAATCATGTTAGGTTTTTGTTTGTAGGGATGTTAGGGAAGGTTTAGAAAAGATTTGGGGTTAATTGGGGTTGAATTGGGTTAGTTTGGGCTAAGTTTGGGTCATGGGTCCAAATTGGGTTTTAAGGTCAAAAGTGAAATTGGATTCAAATCCAATCAAATTGGGCTTGGATTTGGTATAGATTTGGTGTTGGGGATATTTAATTGAAGTTTAGAATTGAATTGGACCAGAATTTGGGTCAATTGGGTAGGTTTGGTTTGACATTGGGTTCACTTTGGGTTAAAATAGGTCAAATTGGGGATTTTGACAAAAGTGGGATAAATTGACAAAATTGGCCCATGGTGTAGTTGAACAAAATGAAATTAGGAATATTTGGGATTTTTTGGAATTTTATGGGAATGTTTGGAATTTTTTTTGAATTTTTGGGTCAAGAGGGGCATTTTGGTAATTTGGATGGTATTGGGGGTATTTTCTGGAATTTTGGGTATTTTGGGTAAAAATGGTCAATTTGAGTGGTGGGAGAATGTTTAGGATTGATTTTGAGGAATTTGGATGATTTTGGAGAATTTTGGAAAATTTGGGTAATTTCAAGGGTTTTTGGTAGGCTAGGCAGGTCCGGGGTCCCGGGGGTCAAAAATTGAAAATTTAGAAAATTGAAGATTTGGTAAATGTAAATGGAATGAAATCATTTTGGTTGAGCCATGAAGCCATATCAAGCCCACATGAGCCATGAATGGACTCATTTGAGGCATTCACTGTGTTGTTCCTAACCTCTCGGCCCGAGGGCTTAGGGGTTAAGGACCATCCATGTGAATCACCTTCATGAGTCAGGAGGTCAAGTTGGGTATGGGTGTGGTTTTAGGAGGTGTGTGAAAGTGTAGTGTATAAGTGTAGTGTGTGTGTAAGTCAGCCCTCACCAGACCAGGCCAACCAGGGCAGTCCTAAGGCCAAAGAGTCTTATAGGAACTCATCCTTTAAACTTCCACATTTGATCTCAACCCTCTAGGTGATTAGGGATCTACAATCAAGTTTGTGGAGTTTGAAGGGAGTTAATAAGTGGTTTGAATTTCTAAGTGGTGGGTCCCAATTCTAATCATCTAGGATAGTCAAAGGAAAAGCCTAAGGCTAGATCCTAAGTACTAAAAAAGGAAGAGAAGACCTCATCAAAAATGAGGTCGACACCAGGAAGTAACTTTTGATGTATTAAAGACTATGAAACATCCAGCTGAGAAAATTGATGGTTGTTTTTGGATGGATGAAATTGATTATCTAAATAAAAACCATTTCCAAGAAAGTTTTGAGAGTAAGATAACAGATGAGGTCGGAATGGATTTTCATGATGATTGGAAAATGTTATCTAAAGAAAATTGTATGTATGTTCAAGAGAGGTGTGAAATGATGGACGTCACTAAAAATAGTAAACTTTTAATTCCATCTGTTGAAAAATCTCATGATCTTAAGATGGATGTACCCCATACAATTTTAAAGCCTACCTATTTAGGGAATTCATCTACACAACCAGTCTTTATATCTTTGGATTCGACTCAATCACAAGAAAAACCTGAATTAAATGATCAACATAATAAAATTATTGAACTAAGACTTGGAAGAGAATTTGAGGATATATTTCAAAAGAACTTTGAGTTGAGAAAAGTGGATAAGGATATTGGAAGACCATTGGAAGAAAGTCCTAAGGAATTAGAAAAACTTATTTCCTTAACTAAGATAGATCCTCCATCATTTAATAATTATAAAGGGGAAGAATTGGAAGATAATTTGAAATAGAAGAGTGATATAGAAGAATTTAATCTTGAATCTGAATTATCTAAAGATAATCTGATCCATAATTTGGAAGATATTGAAGTATCTTATAAAGATCCATTTCTTATAAATTTCAAGGATGATATTAATATGCAAATTCATCAAATCAATAGAAGAATATTGGATCTAGAAAGAAATATGAGGAACAATTATATAAATCAAACTGAATATGAAGGGCTAAATGAAAAATTAAAATTTGAGGATTTTATAGAAATCCCTGGATCTGGAAATGATTGGATGGTTGACCGAGGATTACTTAATTGGAATTTTGATCCAGATGGAATCATTTGTCGGGCCCGCGACGTTAAAACCGAGCACTATATGGGAGGCAACCCATAGTTATCAGTGCGCATTGATTTAGTGTGCTTGAGAGTCGTGATTGTTTATGTTTATGTTTTGTGTTTTCTTTAGTATGGATTAGATTATTATTGTGATTTTATGCCTTAGTCTTGACTAAATTTGTATATGAATTCTTGTAGCAGCAGGCTAACGAGTCTGTTATAACTCAGTTCTCAACTGAAGCTGAGCATTACCTTAAAGCATGTAGAGTTTAGACTTGGACCACTCCATGTCAACTCTGTTACTTCCTTTAACTGACTTTGTTTTCACTGAGTAAGGTCACGAACTTATTTAGTAAACAAAATATATATGAACTGCACTACTTTTATTAATACACCCACTTATTAGTGCAGTTTCTTCCAGAAATTAAAAGTAAGGAGGGAAAATGTGAGTAGAAAAGGAGATCAAATTAACCTCAATTGATATTTGTGTATGAATCTGTGAGTCTAGATATTTTAGTTTGTGTGTTTGTATTTGTGTTTGTGTTACAACAATTTAGAGATTTGAAGAACACTTAAATATATTTTCCCATGCCGATGTTTGTCATGCTTATTTAACCTTTCTTTAATTTAATTTTATTCTAGCATGTTAGTTTAGATTTACTTTCACGTTGCAAATTATTACTATCACGATGAATACATGTAGATGTTATTGATAGAAAATTGTGGTAGATAGAATTTCTGAACTATTTTTCTTCATGCTTATATTTTCTGTGCTGAATGTTATACATGTTCAAATTCAAGTTTGAGGGTAGGAAGAAAAATATATTTTAAATTTAATATACTTCCTTTTTAGTTTAATATTATTGTACGCATGTGTTAGGCTAGATTTACTTTATCATGCAGTCATTCTATCCTTGTGTTTAAATTTGATAGGATATTGTAGTAGTTAGTAGATTTAACTTTTTTTTTTTTTTCTTTCCTCCTACATTTTATGAAATTAATTGCAAAATATTTTAAAATTCAAGTTTGGGGGGGAATGAAAAAAAATTTTCAAAAACATAAATTTTATTTGTCCTCAAAACTGCTATAAATAAATTTGATTTTGATTGAAAAATAATTATGTGTATGATGTTATATTAGGGAAATAAAATTTTGAATATAGAAATAAGTAAGAGAATTTAGTTAAAATTTATAGTAGTGATGAAAAATTTAAAGTTAATTTTTCTTAGTGAAGAAATGATAAATATTGTGTAACCATCTTTAGTAAGAAAAGTTGTATTTTTAGAAAAATAGAAGGACTAGACTTTTGTTTTCAATATTTAAATTTCTTTTATTGAAAAATAATTCTCAAAACTGTTATTATATTTCTAAGTAAAAGATATATATCTACCGTATGCTTTAGGAAAGGAAGGGTGGAATTCAAAATTATTAAAGGCCTATCTAGATATAGTAATCCTTGCCTAAAAAAGAAAAAAAAAAGAAAGAAAGAAAAGGAAAATAAAAATAAAAATAAAAATAAAAGAAAAAAAGAGTATATTATGTGAAAAAGGAAGAAGAAGCTTGAGGATTAAAAGGCCTAATCAAAAATTGGTTCCACACCTGAGCTTTTTAAAGTATAAGATTTGAGAAAATCTTAAGCTTTAAAATATAATATAGTTAGTATAATTATTTTTAATAAAGATTTTTAAGTAAAGAAAATAAAATGCCTAACCCCTATATTTTGGAAAATTTACAAGCATTTCTGAATTAGATAGCAACACATATTTTCATACTCTTTCATCTAAGAGATTTCTAAACTTTAAATTGGTCTCATTTACTAGAATTTTTTCTAATTTGAACTACTATATTTCTAGAACAAAATTTTAGAAACTCCTAAAGAAACTCATAGACATGATTTGCTTATGCGGCTTTTAATGATTATAGTGTTACTTGAGGACAAGTAACGTTTAAGTTTGGGGGATTTTGATCCAAGAAAAAAAGGTACCTATTTTTAGTATAGATTTCATGCTCATTTTATGCATATTTTTAATGATATTACACTATAAAGGAAGTAATTTTGCATATTTTTGTCTTCAAGTATAAAAATATGATTTTATAGAAAATGAAGCAAAAACTATGCAATTTTGAACAAAAATGAGCAAGAAAAACAAATTCTAACTGAATACATATTGATATGTCTTTCTATGTTCAATATCTTTTATATTTCTCACATATTTTTTGATGAAATTATACTTTTGAGAAAGGGTGTTTTAATGTCTATCTTGTAGGTGAAGATGTTAGGAACGCAACGCAACTGAATTGGGGCGAAACGGAGTTGAAACGGAGCCAAACGAAGTAAAATGGTGAAGCTGCGCAGAGGGTGGCGCCTAAGCGCCAAACCTGGCTCGCAGGCGCCAGTGACGACAAGAAAACGGTGCCTAGGAGCCAGAATCAAGGCCTAGGCGCCAGAATCATCCAAAAACGGTTATTGGACGGGATTTTGATGACTTTGGGAGTTATTTTGATAGTGTTAAGTAGTTTCTAGACCTTCTAGAAGCCTGAAAGTTATTCCTAATATATAGGACATGTGATACAATGAATCTAGACACATTAGAGCGGTTTAAATCATGAAGAGGTGAGACCCAAAGTGAAGGGGTGCGACTGTTCAGGCACAGAGTCCGGCGTTTAGGCGCCAGATCCCGGCGCCTAGGCACCAGAGTTGGTTTCTAGAAGATTCATTGAACATTGACACATTTTGAAGAGGTGCCATGAGGTAACCCTTGAACCCTATAAATAGGAGGCCACTCCTTCAGAGAAAATAGCACCCTATAGTCTCTTTCTTCACCCTTAGTTATTTTAGTCATTTAGAGTTATGAAGATGTAGATTTTTACATCTTATGGAGAGATTGGTGAGGGATTTTTAGATATTTATGTAAGGGATGTACGAACGTAGCATGGATCAGTGGGAAACTGTGGTAGAGAGATCTTCTTCTTTCCTTCAGAGGGAAAAAGCTAAGTGTTGTGTTCTTCATTCTAATGTAATTGTTGTAAACACTTTCTATTGGATTTTCTTTATTTTAAACCGAGTTTTCTGTCGTGATTTATCCATGCTTCGTAAGTGATTTTTTTTACTCTTTCTTTTAATATAAAATAGTGGGATGTGTAGGAAAATTATTTTTATGATACAATTATCTATTAAATGCTTCTAGGTGACAGATAGTTTCATAAATATAATAGAATACTAATGAAATAAGTTCCTTGTTGGCACTTAATTTATTACTCAATTCTATCAAGTCTTTTTCTTCTTATGTCATTACATTCATTTATTTTTATTTTGTAATGAAATAGATGCATGTTTAGGAATCAAGATTTGCTTAGATATTCTCTTATTAAATTATGGTGATGATATTCATACCGAATCTTTATTTACTTTACAAATTGATCACTTGTATTGTTAAAACCTATTGAAGAATTCTGAGACCTAACTGGAGATGGGTTCTTAACTAATAGATATCACATGGATCTTTGGGTAATCGAATGCCTTGAGCGGGTTATTCAAGGTGAAGTGAAAATGAATAGGGAGATATGATTTATTGGGCGTATAATTAATTAGTTTTTAGAGTGACAGACTAAATTCTAATAATTTGGTTTATAGAAAGGGAACGGGTCACTGGTAGGGCTGACCATAGCCACCCTTTGACATCTAGAAGTGTGAGTCTAGATTAACCAATTCTACTAATAAAACATCCTGAACCGATCTATAGATTAGCCAATGTTTTTTACACCTGGACCAAAGGGTAAAGAATAGGATTGCTTCTATTTGGCACTACATAAAATTCTAAGCATTTCTTTCCTACACATTATCTATGTAATTGCATGAGAAAGGTAGTTTTTAATATCTCGAAATTCTCCAAACCAATTTATCCATAAGTTATCTTTTTATTTAAGAACCTTATTTAGGATTAGTTATTAGAAAACCCATTTTTATCAACATTCAAAATTTACGCCTTATAGAAATAGATCGAAATTAGCCTAAAGGATTTGCTTACCTCGCTTCTCTGTGGGATCGATACTAGGGTTATAAAAGAAAACCCTATATTACTTGAAACGATACGTATACTTGCGTAATACCCCTAGTGTGTAAAATATTTTCTAAAATTTTACAAAATTTTGATTTTATACACTAGCCGCTATTTTTAAATTGAGTCAAGTTTTTTGCCATCTTTTGGAAGCGAATATTATTGTGTTATTGCGGGTCGGGTCACTAGGAGGTGTTCCTGGAGGTCTGTAATTAATTAAATTAGCAATTTGTCCCATTTGATTCTCAATATTACGAATAGCAGTGTTTTTATTTTGTAATTGATTACATTGTTGTAAAATTTATTCTTCGATAGATAATTTTTTCTGTTGATTATTAAATCCAGGTGGTTTATAGTTTGAATTTACTTGATTGTTCCAATTTCCAGTTGGATGGGATTGATTATTACCCCATTATTGTTGTGAATTATTCCAGTTAAAATTAGGGTGATTTTTCCATCCAGGATTATAATAATTGGAATAAGGGCTATTTTAACTAGCAATAGCTTGTAATGTTTGAATAGTTTAAGAATCATCAATATTAGCAGAGTTGTTATGTGATATATTGATAGCAAACTTATCTAATTTCTTAGATATAGCAGCTACTTGTGAAGCTAAGATAGAAAAGGATTTGTTATCGTGAATACTTGCCATTCTTTTAGGATTAATCCTTTCAGAAGGCCATTGGAAATTATTGTTAGCTATTTCTTCAATTAAAGTATAAGCTTCTTCGAATGATTTAGTCATTAAAGAACCTCCAGCAGCAGCATCAATAATTGATTTAAGTGATCCAATTAGTCCTTTATAAAATGTTTGAATAATTAACCAATCAGGTAAAGAATGATGAAGACATTTTCTTAATAGTTCTTTAAATCTTTTCTAAGTTTCATAAATTGTCTCCCCGTCAAATTAACTAAATGAAGTAATATCATTTCTCAATTTAACAGTATTAGAAGGAGAAAAATATTTAGCAAGGAATTTTTGTGTCATTTCAGCCCATGTTTTAATAGAACCTGTTGCTAATGAGTTCAACCACATCTTTACTTTATCTCTTAAAGAAAAAGGAAAGAGTCTAAGTCTAATAGCATCATCAGAAACATTGTTATATTTAAAGGTAGCACAAAGTTCTAAAAAACTAGCAAGGTGTAAATTTGGATCCTCATTTGGTGTTCCCCCAAATTGATTATTTTGAACCATTTTAATAATAGATGGTTTAAGCTCAAAAGAATTAGCATCTGCAATAGGTATTTGAATACTACTATGAAGTTCATCAACTGTAGGTTAGCATAATCCCTTAATGGTTTGTAAACATTTTGTTCATTAATTTTAATTAAATTTTGTAAATTATTATGTAAATTAGCCATCTCTTGATATTTTTGAATTTTTTTTCCTTTTTTAATTCTTCTAACAGTTCTTTCCAATTCAGAATCTAGAGGTAATAATCCTTCAGATCCAGAACTATGCATAAAAAGTAAATAAAAAGTAAAATAACAAGAAATAAAATTATTTGTATTTTTATTTTTATTTTTGTTGTTTTAAAAATGTTTTTGTATTTTATATTTTTGATAATAAAAGAAATAAATAAAATAAAATAATTCATCTCCTTCTAGGTCTTAAAACTCTTCAACAGATTTTAAAAATTTAAATGGCTAATTTAAATAGTAAATTAAGATCCGTTATTAATATCATCACAATGTTTAAAATATATATATAGTTTTTAATTCTCCAACGAATTTTATATTATCTTATTTATCTTTTAATAATTGAAAGAAGAAAGTAAAGTAACTATTCAGAACACATTGAATTTAAACAAAAAAAAATATAAATAAAACTTTGAATCAAAATACAAATAATTATCTCTTGTGTTTCTCCAACTGAACCTCTGAATCCTTCTAACTCCAAAGTAAATAGACTTCAAAAGCACCGACTCTTCAAATATTCTTAATACAAACTCTAAAATAAACTCACTAATTAATAAAATAAACTATAAATATGGCCCTTAAAATATTTCTCTATTTACTCTCTCTAAATGGAACTATGGGGCTAGGTTAGACGTTGGTGGTTTTTGGGCTTGGGCTTCGGCGTGGGTTTTTTCTCTGAAGGAGTAGCCTCCTAATTATAGGCTTCATGGGTTGCCTTGAGGCACCTCTTCAAAATGTGTTCATGTTCAATGAATCTTCTAGAAGGTGTGTCTGGTGCCTAGGCGTCGAACTCTGCGTCCAGTTCTTCGCACCTCTTCACTTTGGATCGCACCTCTTTGTGATCCAAACCGTTTCCAAGCATCCAAATACAATGTATCACATGTACTATAATCTAGGAATAACTGCCAATCTTCTATATGGTCCAATACCCGCTAACACCGTTAAAATAACCATCCAAAAGTTGTCAAAAATCTTACAAAATTCTGTATCGAACTGGTGCTTAGGTGCCGGATTCTGGCGCCTATGCGCCAAGCCAATTATTTTAACTATTTTGCATTTTGGCTCCATTTTTTCTCCTTTTTTTCTCCTTTTTCGCTCCTTTTTTCTCCTTTTTCATCTTTTTTTCCTTCTTGAACATTTTTGCATCACCTACATCCAAAACACAAAAATACCTTTCATTAAAGCATAATATCCTTAAAAATTTGATAAAAATCAAGGCATAAAAATAGGTATTTTTTCATGGATCAGTTGTAGAAGATGTATTAGTAAATATTTATAAATTTATCTTTCTGTGGATTTTATTGTTTTAGATATAAAGGAAGATAAAGAAATTCTTACTATTTTGGGAAGACCAATCCTTGCAACTGGAAGAGTTATGAAATATTTTCAAAAAGGAGAATTAACTGTGAGAGTAATTGATCAAGAGGTAACATTTAACATTTCAAAATCAATGAGATATCCGACAACATAAAAAGATGATGAATGCTTTCAAATTTAATTTTATGATTATTTAAAAGGTGATCATTTTAAAAAAAAATTTAAAGAGGAAAAGAGCAAGAAGATTTGAAATGTATGATAAAAATGAAATGGAAGATAAATACGATAAGATAGATAAAGAAGAACTGGATTTCGTTCAAGAAAGATTTGAGATGTTGGATACTACAGAAAATGATAATGAAAGTCTAATTTCATCTATCATAAAACCTTCTAAACATGAGATGAAAATACTTCCCAACCATTTAATGTATGTGTTCTTATAAGAATTATTTATATTACCAGTTATTGTATCATCCGATCTAAATGATTTACAAGAATATAAATTATTAAATATATTAAAAAGATATAAAAATGCTTTCAGTTGGACTTTAGTTTATATTAAGGGAATCAGTCCTTCACTCTGTATGCATAGAATTTTTTTTAGATGAACAACATTAACCTAAAGTTGATCTGAAAAGGAGATTTAAACTAATGGTGAAGGAAGTAGTAAAGAAAGAAATTTAAAAAAATTAGATGCTAAAATTATAAATCTTATTTCAGGCAGTGCTTTGGTAAGTCCAATTCATTATGTTCTTAAGAAAGGAGGAGTGAAAGTTGATACAAATGTAAGAAATGAATTAATAACTATGAGACAAGTCACTAGTTGGCGAATTTGTATCGATTATAGAAAATTAAATGCCACCATTATGAAATATCACTTTTCTTTACCTTTTTTAGAAAAAATGTTGGATAGGCTTGCTGGGCACAAATATTTTTACTTTTTAGATTGATATATCGGTTATCATCAAATCCTAATTGCTCCAGACGATCAAGAAAAGAACACATTTACTAATCTTTATGGAACATTTGCTTTCTGAAAAATGCTCTTTGGATTATGTAACACACATGCAACATTTCAAAGATGTATGATGTTAATTTTTAGTAATATGATTGATAATGGAATAGATGTTTTTACGGACAATTTTTCTGTATTTGAAACTTCATTTGACCCTTATTTAAATAATTTAGAAAATCTTTGGAGTTATACGAAAAAACAAAATTAGTTCTAAATTGGGATAAATGTTAATTAATGGTTGCATGAGGAATTATACATGGGCATAACATTTCTGAACATGGCATGGAAGTAGAGCCTGGAATAATTCAAATCATTGTGAAACTTCCATCTCTTACTAAAGTGACAGGGGTTAGATTTTTTTTAGGACATGTTAGTTTCTACAAGTCATATATTAAAGAATTTTCAAAAATTACTAAGCCTCTGTGCCAAATTTTAGAAAAAGATAAGAAATTTAAATTTAATGAGGAATGTTTAAACATTTTTGAATTATTGAAATAAAAATTAATCACTGCTCCTATAATAGTTTCACCTGATTGGGAGAAACATTTTAAACTAATGTGTGATGCTAATAATTATGTAATTAGAGTTGTTTTAGGGCAAAGGTAATGTTGACCTCATTTTTGATGAGGTCTTCTCTTCTTCTTTATAGTACTTAGGATCTAGCCTTAGGCTTTTCCTTTGACTGTCTTAGAGGACTAGAATTGGGACCCACCACCTAGAATTTCAAACCACTTCTTAACTCCCTGCAAACTCTACAAACTTGACTGTAGACCCCTAATCACCTAGAGGGTTGAAATAATATGTGGAAGTTTAAAGAATGAGTTCCTATAGGACTCTTTGGCCTTAGGGCGCCTACAGGTGGCACTGGTGCAGTGAAGGGCTGACTTACACACACACTACATTTATACACTACACTTTCACACACCTATACTCAGCTTGACCTCCTGACTCATGTACGTGATTCACATGGATGGTCCTTAACCTCTAAGCCCTTGGCTAAGAGGGTTAGGAACAACATATTGGATGCCTCAAATGAGTCCCTTCATGGCTCATGTGTGCTTGATATGGCTTCATGGCTCAACCAAAATGATTTCATTCCACTTACATTCACCTAATCTTCAATTTTCCAAATTTTCAATTTTTGACCCACGGGACCCTACACCCGCCTAACCTACCCAAAACCCTTGAAATCCTCCAAAATTCCCAAATCACCAAAAATTCTTCAAAATCAATCCCAAACATTTCCACATTACTCAAATTGATCATCCATAGCCAAAAATACCAAGAATTCCAAAAATACCTCCCAATACCCTCCAAAAATAAAATAAAAATGGCTCCAAAAGATGAAAAGCTTACAGCATTCAGAACGCCGATCGGAGTATATTGCTACACAGTGATGCCATTCGAACTGAAGAACGCAGGAGCAACCTACCAGAGAGTGATGACAAGAATTTTTGATGATCTCATCCACAATCAAGTCGAATGCTACGTGGACGATGTGGTCATCAAAAGCAAAGTAAAGGACAACCACTTGTATGATTTGAGAATTGTTTTCGAACGATTAAGGCAATTTAATTAGGATTTGTTGTCCGACATCGGGGAATTGAAATCGACCCGGAAAAGATTAAAGCTATCTTAGAAATGCCGCCTCCCAAAACCTTAAAACAACTACGATCTTTTCAAGGGAAGTTGGCATATCTTCGACGCTGTATCTCGAACTTGTCGAGTAGGTGTCGGCCTTTCTCGGCACTAGTTAAAAAGGACGCCAAATTTATTTGGGGAGAGAAATGCCGAGAAGGCCTTCGAGGACATTAAACAATATTTAATGACACCTCCTGTCTTAGCGAGCCCCCAGTCTCAGGTAGACCGCTGATACTTTATACCGCGGCTTTAGACGACTCTCTCGGAGCCCTGTTAGCCCAGATCAATGATAAGGGTAAAGAAAATGCTCTTTACTATTTAAGCCGTCGTTTACTTCCGACAGAAATAAGGTATCCCACAATTGAAAAGCATTGTTTGGCCCTGATCTTCGCCGCTCAAAAGCTCAGGCACTACATGCTTTCTCATAAGGTCAACACTGATCTCGAAGTTTAATCCATTGCAATACTTGATGACTCGTCCAACACTTTCCGGCGGACTTGCCGGATGGTCGATGATATTATTGCAATTTGATATAACTTTCGTGCCTCTTCGTGCCGTAAAGGGACAAGTCTTAGCGGACTTCCTAGCAGCACACCCTTTGCGGCAGAATCTCCTCTCGATGACGATCTGCAGGATGAACAAATAATGAGCCTAGAAGACCCCGATGATCGACGTTGGGAATTATATTTCGACGGAGCATCTTCAGCACACAAAGACGAAGAATCGCAAGTGATAGTGCCCGGTAAGGCGGGAATCGGGCTAATCTTTATAACACGGAGCGGGGGATGTTAAGATACTCCTACCACTTGACGGAGCCGTGTACAAATAATGAAGCGGAATACGAAGCCCTCATAACGAGACTGGAATTAGCTATTCGAATGGGGATAACGAGACATCGACATCTACGGGGATTCGCGAGTTAATCATTCAACGGATCGCGGACGGTACGAAATTTTAAAACCAAGACTCGAGCAATACTTCCAGTATGTCTTACAATTGTTGGAACAAATTCCGAATGTGACAATCCACAAAACACTTTCCTCATCTCCTGATTTATGACTTCTATAACTAAACCTCTGCAACAACAAGGAGCTCGGGGCATGGTGGGCAGCACGGCAATCGTCATCGGCAAAACACGAGTCTACTTCGACAAAACTTTCTTAGAGTTAAATAACCAAACCATAGGATTTCAAGGTAGTTTGCCTAGTGCAACATAAATCCTCAACTCTTCGTTAGGCATTTGCATAAGCAAATTAAGCCCTAACTGGTCTTAGGACTCCGAAGTAGTCGTCCGATACGATATAAACCCTCACATCTTCAAGGCTATTTGTATGATTTTATCATACAAACATAAGTCCAAATTAATTAAAATTGGCGAGATCAAAACATTAAATAGACATTAGGATCTTCCTAAATTCGAAGCCGAAACAATAGGATAGCGGGAAATTACCGGAGTTCGCTTCGAATCCGTAATTTATCCTACCTTTCTTCCTTTGAATTCCCAAAACAAAATGTTCCAAATTTGATCCATTCCCTATTGAAATTCCAAAATTCAATCCTTTGAAAACTTAAACTTTGAAATTCTTGAGAGCAGAATTATTGATTATTATCGAGAGTTTTCTTAGGTGATTCCCGTCACTTAAGATGTAATTAACTATAGGGGCTTGCCCTTATAGGGAATTTTAAAGAACCCAGGTAATATAAACCCTGTTTAATGCTTTCATATTAAGCAGGGGAATTTCTCGCCTTATAAAATTGGTTCGCAGACCAAACGGATGTCACAAACCTTTCTAGTTTATCTAACCGAGCCCCATTATAAAGCAGTGTGTCTATTCTTTGGGATAGATACACGGTTTGTGGTGCGGTGCTCGTTTATGTGAACTATTTGGGATGTGAAATCAATTTGACTTCATATCTTAAAATTTTCAAACTTAAAATTATTTTAAAAAAAAAAATCAAATACTAGTTTTCAAATTATTTATTTAAATTAAATTAAAAATTCGCAGCACAATTTTTGTAGGCGACCCCTTTTCAAAATACAACACAACCTAAAAATATGCAGACAATTTCTGGCGACTCCGCTAGGGAAGATTCCTCTCTCCATTATAATCAGATAATTCTGCTTTCAAAAATCGGTAGTGCATCCATGTCCCTAATTGATCAAACTACCCTTCTTTCCGTTGGGGTACAATGTTCATTTCTACCTTGAACAAGTATAGTCAACATTCTCTAGGATTTAGGAGCCACTGTTTAGACACCCCTAAACAGAGAGGTTCCGAGATCCTTTTACCTCATTTCTGAGGTGGGGTGGACCCCTAATAGGTGTTAGTTTAGGAGCGATCCTTCGAGTCGAGAAGTCTTGCATAAGACTTTCTTTTCCTTTTCAACTACGAATCGGATTCCTTACCTTCTCTACACCTTTGAACATTCCGTTCTAAATAAACAAACCCTCCAATGAATGACTCTTTTAACAAATAACTCCTGCTTATAAATACATGAACAAGAATGTGTTCGGACTCTTTTCGATTCCTTTCTTTTCGTCCTAATGAGAAGAAGCATAACTTGAGACTGACAATCAGGATCTACCCCGCGAAATGGAAGCCCCAAAGCTGATTTTCTCCTTCACCAATGGACTCGACTTCGCTGTTTACAAGGATGAGTCTGCCCGACAATGGGATCATCCGGTTAGGACAAGGATTCGAGAACACAAATGTCAAGATCACCGACGTTTCCCTTTTCGCGCTGACGAACAAAGTATCTGAAACTGAGAAGCCGTTGCTCGAGTTCAACGTTAGGTCAACACGAGAGTTTCCTCCCCTGCAAAAGATTCCAAGCGAGAGGAGAACTGCTGTCCACAGAAGGACCGTTCTCGCTACCCCACCTGAGTGCTAGTTGTCTCTGCACCTACCCCGGCTTCTGCCAAATTAAAGGGGAAAAAATCCAGAACTATGGTGAACCTGTTACCGTGGAGGGTACAGATCTTCCTGTGAGACCTTCTATTTTTGAAATCGGGTCCAGCTCAAGAATTCCATCACTAACACGGACCCAAAGAAGGAACATAAGCGGGAAGATTGCCGGGAAGGTCGAAGGCTGCCGAAGTTGCTTTCTGGAGGAAATCCCGAAATCCCCGAGTACACACCCCTACCGAATACATACCATTGCTGAAGATACACCCTTTTTGGAAGGAAGTAGATTCCACCCCCTTTCCGCCGCGGCTGACGAGGAAAATGTCCGCAGGATTGTTTCTACATTACCTCGACCAGCATACTACGACGACAGCAGAAAGAAAAGGGCTAGGATCAAGCCATTTGCCCGACTACAGACTGTGATCGAGAAGCTAGCAAAGAAAAAGAAATGCCCCGTATCGGAGATTCTAAGAAGGATAGGGCGGGTGCCAGTCAAATACCATCTTGGGCCACGAGTAGAACCTGTCATCGTTACAGAAAAGCCAAATAAAAGGATGAAGGCTAGTCCGCCTATCGTTGTTTCAGGGTTGCAGGTTAGGGAGGATACCACCTTCCGGCATTTGGGCGACGGGCCATGCGGTCCTAGACCATCCTGCTGCTAGAAGGATGGTATGGCGTCCCACTACTTGGACAACTAAGATTGAAACAACGACACGAGAAGGAAAGTCTCGTCAGGAGACTTGAATCCGAAGAAAGCGCCACTGCAGTAAAGGGGACTCGTGAGAAGGAAACCCGGCAGCTATCACACGACAACTGCGAGGATGCACAGAAAAGACCGCTAGAGGACGCTATGGAAAAGTTGAGGACTGATATTCGACGACTAGCAAAAAAAGAGAAGAGAAATTCGGAGACGAGATTGATTCATCGGAATTCATGGATGAAGAGGATGCAGAAATCAACATGGTCGAAACACGAGCTTCGTCAGCTTCACAAGGTGCTCTTGCAACCGCAGAAAGAGAGGAGCCAGAAGTGATGAGAAGGCAGATTCAAGAGAAAGACGATACGATCGCCCAAATGGCAAAAAGAATGGAAGAGATGGCTGTAGCCCTAGCCACTCTCCAGAGTCAAGTGCAACCCCAAAGAGAGATGCCCCCAGAGGTCATTCACATTGTGGACGGAGGAAAGGAGATTACATCCGTCAAGGGGGATGATCATCTAAAGAAAGATACAACACAAAGTATGATTCCAGAAAAAGATATCAAGAGCTTGGTGGAACAGCAGGTGCGAGAAGCCTTAGCACAATCAAAGAGCGGGACATCCATTCGGACGGGTAGACCTTACCCGAAAGAATTTGACGCTGTCCAATACGCAAAAGGCTTCGTACCACCTCTGTTCAAGACCTTTGATGGAACCGGGAACCCCCGACAGCATGTTGCACACTTTCGTGCCAGTTGTTGCAATGCCGGCGGGAGCGATGCATTACTCTTCCGACAATTCGTCAACAGCCTGTCAGGGATCGCCTTTGATTGGTATGCAGAATTACCAAATGGTTCAGTGAAGACATTCTCAGAACTAGAAAACCTCTTCATCAAGCGATTCGCCGGAGCTCAGCACCACATCACTATATGTGATTTAGTGGTAAAGTAGCAGAAGCCGAACGAAACTTTGGTGGATTACATACTTCGATGGAGAAATCTAAGTATGAAGTGTGAACCACAATTACAAGAACAACATGCAATCGACATCTTACTTAAAAGCATTCACGGCTCGATAGCACTTCTCCTCAAAGGATTCACTATTAAAACTTTTAAGAAGTTGTTAAGCAAGGCCGGAAGCTTGCAAGAGGAGGCGAAGCAATTAAGTTTCACCGACAAGACAGACAAGCAAAAGCCTGTGAAGACTTTTGAAAAGAAATACGGGATTGTTGCGGCGGTCGACAAAGGGAAGCAAGCCGATACAAATATCGTCCGAACGGCCGCGGCAACCTCAACAAAATTATCAACAACCTCGACCCGACTATCGGTCATCTCCACAGTATGAACAACCGCCTCGTCCGCAACGTACATTAAGGGAGTTTCTAAGCGAGGAATATCCATTCAAAAATGAGGCAGTACCAAAAATGTTCCGTAGTCTGATGAAGACTCCAGATTTCCAGCTGCCAGAGCCTAAGAGACCAGAAGAAGTTAACAAGAAAGGTGATCCCGACTTTTTCCCTTACCACCTGGATGCTTGGGCACAAGATAGAAGATTGCATTACATTCAAAAGTTGGCTCAATGACAACCTTCGGAAAGGCAATATAACAATCCCGAAGGAGTACATGAAGGAACCCCAGAAAGGAGGTTCTGTCAATGTTGTCTCGACTGATCTCATCATTCTGATAAATCCCTATACAATTGATGATGGGTGGACTACCGCTTGGACGAGGTCTTCAAAAAAGATTTTAGACGGCATCCAAACCGCCTCGGTGCGAGCTTCAATTCAGAGTTCGAAACACGTCAAGTCGGCACTATCACTTGCGATAGAAGAACCACCTCAACAGGAGACGATTGAAGAGAAGAAGAAAATCGACGAAGAAGAGAGGACCGAGGCTCCTAAGGCTAGACTAGGGGCTGCTTATCCTAGGATAGTTGTTTCGGATTCGGGGGAGAGATCCCTCGAACCTCTGACTCTGTATGATTATCTGCTCACTTCGGTGGGATCTTATAATGATAAGGGTGATGGCGTTGGCTACGTTTTGATCTGTTTCTAATGATTACGTAACTAGCGACAATCCGGACATCGATTTTGATACCAACGACAATTCTCAAATCATACACAATCTCGACGATCACGATGACGAAGAAGACATCCATCAAGGAGGTTACGAGAGTTCAACAAGCAACAAATCTATCTGCGAGTTTCGAGGAGCTCCAGTCAAAATAGAGTTAGAGCCTTCAGACTCTGAAGCTAATCAAGAAGAACCTGTCATTCCGATTCGGGAAGAAACACCGACAAACTCAACACTAGATTCAGAAGAAATTACAGAAGTTAACTTAAGAAGTGGAAGAGTTCTACCTCCGAGAATGGGTCCAAAGGACAAAGGAAAGCAGGTGGTTGTTCAAGAAGAACCAACCCCGGTAGAAGAAATACCCATTCGAGAAGAAGCTGAGACACATGAAAATAAAGTGGACTATAACGTGCTAGCCCATCTTAGGAAACTACCGGCCAAACTGAGCATCTATGACACTCTCATCTTATCAAAGGAGATGAGAGAAGCTCTAATCAAGGCCTTACTTGATCCGGAAATTTGCTTAGCTCAAATGGCCGGAGATTCCTTAGATGAGGTTTGCTCGTTAAAGGAACAACGAGGTGTTACCTTCACGGACAATGAGCTTCTACTTGGGACAGCAGACCACAACCAACCGTTGTACATTTCAGTTACAATCGGGAAGTTTACACTCTCCAGAGTATTGGTGGATCCAGGAGCATCAATCAATATAATGAGTCTTCTAACACTAGCATATTTGGAAATTGATGCTCGTGAGCTCGAAGCCGACAAAATGTTATTAAGAGGATTCGACGGAAAGGAGAAAGAGCCCTCGGATCAATAACACTACTAATGAAGACCGGTGACTTGGCAAAGACAACCGCAAAATTTCACATAATTGATTCAGAAACGTCGTTCAACGCTCTATTGGGGCGACCATGGATACATGAAAACAGGATGGTACCATCATCTTTACATCAGTGCATCAAATACTACGATGGAGGGGAACAGTGCATCAAAGGTGACTTACAACCATTCTCCGTACATGAAATTGGAATCCATGAAGATGCGGCTTATTATGCACCTTCGAAGAAAAAATCTTCTCCGAGAGATACCATAACAAATGAAGCAAAGAAAGTTCGGGACAACGAAGAACCCGAAGTTCTAGTCCAACAGTCACTCACCACTCCCTTACGGCGAGATGGTGAAGGTTTCTCCACAACTCGCATCCGAGGTCGAGGCCGGGGACGAGATCGTGGCAGAGACGTTAGGACAGTTGGACAGATAAAACCAGTCATCAATGTTGATTGGGAAGACAGTTCTGAAGAAGAAAAAGAGATCAAACAAGAAGCAGTGATAATAAGTCGGAAGAAGCCGCAATTCAAAATCTCTCTCGAAGATGAGAAGAATGAGGAATACAAATCAATGTACGAGAAGATTAACCACTATGTACATACTATGACCATGACCCCGATCCATTCTAATAAGATCAAGGGTATGGTGGTCAAAGAGGTACGTAGCAGCGGTGCAAAGCCAATCAAATTCTACCGTGGTGCTCCTTCCTCCAAAACTGAAAATAATGTACAATTTGAAGATGTCACTTCATCAGAATTAATGGAATTACCTTTTGAGTGGTACTCTCCTGTGTTCAAAATTTAATTCGGCGTGGTTTCTTACCTCGACGATGGACAAAAGGTCAATCACAACATTTTGAAAATTTATGGAATAACTCCGGTCGTCCACCCGATTCAAAGCATGGTCTCGGATTCGGCACGGTAGGATCGGTTGACGATGCTGAATTTTGCTTGGTTGTCACTTGCGAGTCTAATGAAAGCTGCATGGAAACTACGGAAGAATTTGAAGATTTACAAATTGCGGACGCTCCACCGAAATTCGAAGAAGAAATTAAATCTACGATAGATGAGTTAATGGAAGTTAACTTAGGTACTAGCGAAGAGCCTAGACCTACCTTTGTTAGCTCCTTACTCGATAAAGAAGACTCCGAAGAAATAATCAAGTTATTAATGGAATTTAAAGACTGTTTTGCTTGGAACTACGATGAGATGCCGGGATTAGCTCCGGAGGTCGCGATCCATAAGCTAGGAGTGGATCCTACTTCGTCCCAGTCGGATAAGGTCCCGGAAGAATGCGTCTAGAAATTGAACAACAAGTCATAGCTGAAGTTAAAAAGCTAATAGACGCTAAATTTGTCCGTGAAGAACAATACCCGACTTGGTTGCTCAATGTGGTACCGATCGAGAAGAAGAATGGTCGGATCGAAATTTGTGTGGATTTTAGAGATTTAAACAAGGCATGTCCAAAAGATGAATTCCCTTTACGGATCCCAAAATTAATGATCGACATCGCTTCGACACATGAAATATTTTCATTCATGGATGGATCTTCAGGATACAACCAGATAAAAATGGCTCCAAAAGATGAAAAGCTTACAGCATTCAGAACGCCGATCGGAGTATATTGCTACACAATGATGCCATTCGAACTGAAGAACGCAGGAGCAACCTACCAGAGAGTGATGACAAGAATTTTTGATGATCTCATCCACAATCAAGTCGAATGCTACGTGGACGATGTGGTCATCAAAAGCAAAGTAAAGGACAACCACTTGTATGATTTGAGAATTGTTTTCGAACGATTAAGGCAATTTAATTAGGATTTGTTGTCCGACATCGTGGAATTGAAATCGACCCGGAAAAAATTAAAGCTATCTTAGAAATGCCGCCTCCCAAAACCTTAAAACAACTACGATCTTTTCAAGGGAAGTTGGCATATCTTCGACGCCGTATCTCAAACTTGTCGAGTAGGTGTCGGCCTTTCTCGGCACTAGTTAAAAAGGACGCCAAATTTATTTGGGGAGAGAAATGCCGAGAAGGCCTTCGAGGACATTAAACAATATTTAATGACACCTCCTGTCTTAGCAGCCCCGGTCTCGGGTAGACCGGCGATACTTTATACCGCGGCTTTAGACGACTCTCTCGGAGCCACGTTAGCCCGGATCGATGATAAGGGTAAAGAAAATGCTCTTTACTTATTTAAGCCGTCGTTTACTTCCGACGGAAATAAGGTATCCCACAATTGAAAAGCATTGTTTGGCCACGATCTTCGCCGCTCAAAAGCTCGGGCACTACATGCTTTCTCATAAGGTCAACTCTGATCTCGAAGTTTAATCCATTGCAATACTTGATGACTCGTCCAACACTTTCCGGCGGACTTGCCGGATGGTCAATGATATTATTGCAATTTGATATAACTTTCGTGCCTCTTCGTACCGTAAAGGGACAAGTCTTAGCAGACTTCCTAGCAGCACACCCTTTGCCGGCAGAATCTCCTCTCAATGACGATCCGCCGGATGAACAAATAATGAGCCTAGAAGACCACGATGATCGACGTTGGGAATTATATTTCGACGGAGCATCTTCAGCACACAAAGACGAAGAATCTCAAGTGATAGTGCCCGGTAAGGCAGGAATCGGGCTAATCTTTATAACACCGGAGCGGGGGATGTTAAGATACTCCTACCACTTGACAGAGCCGTGTACCAATAATGAAGCAGAATACGAAGCCCTCATAACAGGACTGGAATTAGCTATTCAAATGGGGATAACAGACATCAACATCTGCGGGGATTCGCAGTTAATCATTCAACAGATCGCCAGACAGTACAAAATTTTAAAACCAAGACTCAAGCAATACTTCCAGTATGCCATACAATTGTTGGAACAAATTCCGAATGTGACCATCAGTAATGCATGACCTTGTTGCAGAAGTAACCCCGGAGGATGTCCCGACGGACATCATCCCCGAGGAGCCGAGGTATGCAGGAGAACGTGAAGGGATTGAGCCGTATATCCCACAATACGTCACCAGGCCTTGCCATTTGCAGATTATTCCAGAGTACGAGCTGGAAAGAATGCAGAATGTCGAAAAGAAAAGTTTTGAATACTTCGAGAGAATCAGAGGCAGAGGGATCAATATACTAGAAGGCCTCGAGCTACATACAGACGTATTCTCAGAATATGAACAACAACAAATCGTGGATTGCATCCGGGATTTGAAAAGAATGGGCCGAGCGGGCCGCCTAAGGGAAAACACCTACTCAAAACCTCGGAGATGGATGCCATGGAAAGGAAGAATTACAATACAATGTGGATGTTATTACAACTTTGCGGAAGACAGGAAAGGAAACCCTCCAGGAATACTCCGTCATGGCTAAGTGGATCCAATGCCATTAATCATCAAGAGAATGGTAAAGAGATTGATAACATGGAGGGTACTGCCAGCAGATTGCATACCCAATAGCTGCATTATTAACATCTACAAGCAGGGTGATCGCATACCCCCACACATAGATCACCACGACTTTGTCGGACCTTTACGCACGGTCTCTTTCCGAACGAGTGTAACATCATGTTCGGATGCGACCTCCGGATAGCAGAGCCCGAGTGAGTTCCGAGGGCCGGTGAAGATACCATTACCGGTAGGTTCCGTCATGATGCGAAGGGCAATGGAGCAGATATCGCTAAACATTGCATACCAGGAGTACCGGTGAAGCGGATCTCGGTTACTTTCGGAAGGATGGACGACGAGGAAGACACCTTACCATTTCCAGCCAGACCCGGAGCTAGAGAGCCTCCGGCCTTACGAGCTGTGAGCTACATGAAAAATATCACACCTCCAATGTACATCCATACGTCATCCTTGCCAAGGATGGCTTGGAATGTGATGTTATTGACCATGTACCCCACTATTCAGACATGGATTTTTGACAGATGCTTCTTTGGATGGATCGACAAAGATCATACATAGTCCGTTTTGAGTCTACATGGATTGTATGAGATGTATTCCAGATCGAGTTGTATGATGTATCTTCGAGATGATTGGAATGAAAGTGACCATGTCACATTTTTGGCCTTCACCTCTTTTGTGCAAATTGACTGGGAAACGCCATTAAAGTTAAATGAACTTCGAACAAAGAACAGAAAAGAAATAAAAAAAAGAGAATAAAAAAAAAACTTTCAGTAAAAATCTAAAAATGATGAACACCAAATTCACATGGACATTAAATAAATAAAATAAATTCGAACCGTTAAAGACAAACAAAATGAACATAAATTTCAAATCAAATTTAAATCAAATTTCAAATTCAATCCTTCCAAATCTCAAACCATATCTCAAATCAAATCTCAATCAAATTCAAATTCAATTTTTCCAAATTTCAAATCAAATCTCAATCGAATTCAAACTCAACCTTCCAAATCTGAAATCCAATCTGTTCTACTCTCTCCCTTGTCTGGGATGGAAGCGGTTGATTCCATTGACACGGATCGAATCTAATGGCGAGGAATTATATCCAATCCAAACCAGTGACTTCCGATCAACTCTTTTGAACGGGATATGTAACATCTACATATTCCCTCTGATCTATTTCCTTCCATGAAAGTCTTTTACAACTTCCATGAAATTCTTGAAACACCAAAATTCCACACTTTTCAAATCAACACTACAAATCTTTGCAAAGTCAATGACTATTCACATCAAAATCAAACTTTTGGGGTTGAGAATTTTACATCCGAGACTGCATTGCTTTAGGATTCTTTCCCTATCGCAATGAAATACATCAAAATTAAACTTTTGGGGTTGAGGATTTTACATCCGAGATCGCATTGCTTTAGGATTCTTTCCCTATCGCAATGAAATACATCAAAATTAAACTTTTGGGGTTGAGGATTTTACATCCGAGACCGCATTGCTTTAGGATTCTTTCCCTATCGCAATGAAATACATCAAAATTAAACTTTTGGGGTTGAGGATTTTACATCCGAGACTGCATTGCTTTAGGATCCTTTCCCTATCGCAATGAAATACATCAAAAATTAAACTTTTGGGGTTGAGGATTTTACATCCGAGACTGCATTGCTTTAGGATTCTTTCCCTATTGCAATGAAATACATCGAAATTAAACTTTTGGGGTTGAGGATTTTACATCCGAGACAGCATTGCCTTAGGATTCTTTCCCTATTGCAATGAAATACATCGAAATCAAACTTTTGGGGTTGAGGATTTTACATCCGAGACTGCATTGCTTTAGGATCCTTTCCCTATCGTAATGAAATACATCGAAATTAAACTTTTGGGGTTGAGGATTTTACATCCGAGACTGCATTGCTTTAGGATCCTTTCCCTATCGCAATGAAATACATCGAAATTAAACTTTTGGGGTTGAGGATTTTACATCCGAGACTGCATTGCTTTAGGATTCTTTCCCTATCGCAATGAAATACATCAAAATTAATCTTTTGGGGTTGAGGATTTTACATCCGAGACTCCATTGCTTTAGGATTCTTTCCCTATCGCAATGAAATACATCAAAATTAAACTTTTGGAGTTGAGGATTTTACATCCGAGACTGCATTGCTTTAGGATCATTTCCCTATCGCAATGAAATACATCAAAATCAAACTTTTGGGGTTGAGGATTTTACATCCGAGACTGCATTGCTTTAGGATTCTTTCCCTATTGCAATGAAATACATCAAAACCAAATTCTTGGGGTTGAGGATTTTACATCCGAAACTACATTGCTTTAGGATTCTTTCCCTATTGCAATGAAATACATCAAAACCAAATTCTTGGGGTTGAGGATTTTACATCCGAGACTGCATTGCTTTAGGATTCTTTCCCTATTGCGATGAAGTACATCAAAATCAAACTCTTGAAGTTAAGGGTTTTTACATCCAATACCGCATTGCTCTGAGATCTCTCCTCGTTGTAATGATTCAATCCAATCAATTCAATTTTCTTTTGAGGTTGAAGATATTACATCTAAAACCATAAAATCCCAATTTTCACTTCCAGTTCAGATCCCTTCAAATTAATTTTGACAAAACATCAATCTAAATTGAAACTCAAACTAAAATCTAAGCTCACACATCAAAACTTAAATTGAAACAAAATAAAATCTAAATCGAAATTCCCCCAGATCATGTGATTTGGGATTCACCTCCTTTTCCTTTCCCCAGCGAGAGTTTAGGAATCTCCAGTCTCAGAGATATACTTGACACTCCCTAGCGGACACTCTTCTACTTCGTCCTAGGTTTGTCACTTGGACATCTGTGTTGGTTTTGTTGATCTTTTCGGTCAACGCCAATACGCGCGGTGTGCTTGGTTAGCACACCATACCTATTGGGGGTCCATTTGTTGACCTCATTTTTGATGAGGTCTTCTCTTCTTCTTTTTAGTACTTAGGATCTAGCCTTAGGCTTTTCCTTTAACCTGTCTTAGAGGACTAGAATTGGGACCCACCACCTAGAATTTCAAACCACTTCTTAACTCCCTGCAAACTCTACAAACTTGACTGTAGACCCCTAATCACCTAGAGGGTTGAAATCAAATGTGGAAGTTTAAAGGATGAGTTCCTATAGGACTCTTTGGCCTTAGGATCGCCACAGGTGCCCCAGTCGCAGTGAAGGGTCGACTTACACACACACTACATTTATACACTACACTTTCACACACTGTCGGCATATTTTTTTAGGTTGTGTGATGTTTTTTAAAAGGGGTCGCCTAACAGAAGTTGTCGGCGAATTTAAATTTTAAATTTGATTTAAATATATATATAATTTAGAAAGTAGTATTTGACTTTGAAAATAATTTTAAATTTGAAAGTTTTAAGATATGAGATTAAACCGATCTCACATCCCAAATAGTTTATATAAACGAGCACCGCACCACAAACCGTGTATCTATCCCTAAAGATAGACACATCGCTCGAGGGTGGGGCTCGATCAAATAAACTAGAAGTTTTGTGACATCCGTTTGGTCTACGAACCAATTTTATAAGCCGACAAATTCCCTCGCTTAATATGAAAGTATTAAACGGGGTTTATATTACCACAGGTTCTTTAAAATTCCACTATAAGGGCAAGCCCCTATAGTTAATTACATCTTAAGTGACGGGAATCATCTAAGAAAACTCTCGATAATAACCAATAATTCTGCTCTCAAGAATTTCAAACTTTAAGGTTTTCAAAGATTGAATTTTGGAATTTCAATAGGGAATGGATCAAATTTGGAACATTTTGTTTTGTGAATCCAAAGGAAGAAAGGTAGGAGAGATCACTGATTCGAAGTGAACTTCGGTAATTTCCCGACTATCCTATTGTTTGGCTTGAATTTAGGAAAGTCCTAATGTTTATTTAGTATTTCAATCTTGCCAATTTTAATTAATTAGGGCTTATATTTGTATGATAAAATCAAACAAATAGCATCAGAAGATGTGAGGGTTTATGTCGTATCGGACGACTACCTCGGAATCCTAAGACCGGTTAGGGCTTAATTTGCAATGCAAATGCCTAACGAAGAGTTGAGGATTTATGTTGCACTAGGCAAGCTACCTCGAAATCCTATGGCTTTGTTGTTTTAATTCTAAGAAGATTTTGTCTGAAGTAGGTTTAAGTTTTGCGACGACGATGGCCGTGCTGCCCACCATGCTCCAAGCTCCTGGTTGTTGCAGAGGTTTAGTTTTAGAAATCATAAATCAGGGGATGAGAGAAGTGTTTTGGTTTAGAGAAGTCTTAATTTCCAAGTGTTTTTTTATTTTGATTAAAACAAATCTTAAAGTTGATTATAACGACACCGGTTAAGATCCCACGGTTCCATCCTTCCGGCATCATTATTTTTATCGGATTCACTTAGTCCAGATGAATTTGCTAAACTCAACTGAATGAGTTCCACACTTTCATTTAGACCGTGGGAAATCTCGTTAGCAACACGTAGGTTACATCATCCGAGGTATTCCCGATCATCCAACAGGGCGTTTTAATTTAGTTGCAATTGTAGTTTTGTGTTACGTTTGTGATTAAATTTTGAGTTGTTTTATATTTTGAAATGTTGTGGCGGTGAATTTTATCTTGCAATGACTTTTAACTTAGTTTTGGTTTCAGTTTTAGGGACTATCCTAAAGGTGTGGGTTTTCATGCAACAGATCGTTTTATCATGCAAGAAAAGTAAAATGCATCGCAATAAAGTAAATTGCAAGAAAGTAAATTGCAATAAAATAAAAGCGTACACGGAGGGTCTTCCCGTCATCCCAAGCTGCACTTAAAACACAATTAGAATATTTAAGCAAGTTCCTAGGTAAAGCTAAGGGAAAGGTTATGGTTTTCTACCAAATTCCTAATCCTATAGCTAGTCAACTCCTATGACGTCTAGGTTCTTTGTGTTTTTGTTTGAGGACGATTTTCTTCATCAAAGAACAATTAAATCCAATTGTTCTTATAAATATCCTATCATATTGAGGAAGTGCTTAAGAAGAATCTTAAACATCTTTTCAATATTTCCAGGATTGTTTTAAGTCCAAATGAATTTAATTATATAAATGAATCGATCGTCCAGAGGTTTTCAAGTCTTGTTAACTTGCTCAGTGAACTAGGACATTTGAATATCCTATGAGTGAGGTAACACTTCATTTGATGTTCCATTTAGGAGTTATAATAATCAAAGCTTTCGAGGGTAAATTAGTATTCAAATGATTTGATTTAAGTTAAAGGGTTTAAATTTGGAATAGTGTTCAAGTTGCTTTATATTTAATTTCTTTTATGTCTTAGGTGATGTTATATTTAATTCAATTTAATTTAATTGAGTTTTAATTTAGTTTAACATAGTTCAATTTAATTTGATTTGGTGTTTAATTAATTTGATTTGATTTGATTTTAATTTAATTTGATTTAATTTAATTTAATTTAATTTAATTTAATTTAATTGTTTAATTTAATTTAATTTAATTATTTAATTTAATTTAATTTAATTTAATTTAATTTAATTGTTTAATTTAATTTAACTTAATTATTTAATTTAATTTAAATTTAATTTAATTTAATTTAATTTAATTTAATTGATTTAATTTAATTTTATTTAATTATTTAATTTAATTTTAATTTAATTTAATTTAATCCAATTTAATTTACTTAATTTAATTTAATTTTTAATTTAGTTTTATCTTTAATTTTAATTGAAATTTTTGAAAGAGTTTAATAATTTAATTTTAGTTTAATGATTAAGTCTTTTAATATTTTGAATTTGAATTATCATTTTAATTAAGAGTTGAATATTAATGAGATGATTAATTTAGGGATTTTTAAATTAAAGAATAAATCTCTTCCTAATAAATATCCCTTATTTTAATAATTCCAATTTTATTATTCTTCCAAATTTAATCTATTATTTAATTAAAGTTTAATCATTTTAAAAATTGTTTAATGAGTTTCTACCCTTTAATTATTTAAATTTCAATCATCCAAACCAGATTAAGATCAAATATTTTACTTGTTGATTTTTTATTAAACCTAAAGTTTTAATTAAGGGTTAAAAGTTTAATTACCATTTTGCCCTCCAAGCTTAATAATTTCATAACTCACTAAATTGAACCCAAATGAACTTGAAATTTTTATGTGACTTCACTCATATGTCAATAAATACATGAGAGGAGAAAATGTGATTTTTCTGTATATTGATTTATTTATATAATTATTTTTGGTGGGAAATAGAGATTTTCAAGGAAAATTTAATAACATGACCAAGGGAAAGTTTCTGTCCTTAAGAAAATTAGGGGACATTCCTAATGACCAGAGAAACACTTGGACCAATTTTGGTGATTTTTTGAATTATATTATTTTTATTATAATTATTTTGAGTTTTGGAGTGTTAATTAATTTAAAAATAAAATAAATGTTGAAAAATGGGTTTTATATTTTTCAAAAATCTCTCTGATATCAAGGAAACCAGAGAAGCAAATTTTGCAATTTTCTGATTTTTCTATGATTTATTATAATTATTTTAGTGAAAATGCTAGAAAATACATTTTTTTAATTTTAAAATTACCCTAGGGCTTTAAAATTCAATATCTCACTAAATAGACCTAAGAAAAATGTGGGATTTGTTCCTAAGTGATTAAAATTCAAAATGTGACATTTTGGTGAATTTTATTATTTTTGTGATTTTTATTATTTTTTAATTATTAAAAATATTAAAATATTATTAAAAATCAACTTTTTTAGAAAATTGAAATTTTAATTTTCTTAGATTCCCCTGATATCAGAGAGGCTCCAAAACCAATTTGATGGATTTTTTAAAAAGTATTTTAAAAGTTATGAATTTTTAAAGTTTAAAATGGCTAAGTGACTTAATCAACCCAACTAGTGGGGCTAACCAAGTCCAATTGACCTCAAATTTTTATGGTAGATTCCTCTGATCCTAAAAGTTAGTGGAGAATTGATTTCAAGTCAATTTGATACCTGGTTAACTCTAATTAATTAAAGACCTATTTTGGGTGTTTAAGCCAATTAGGGTTGTTTTGAATGAACTAAGCCAAAATCTATTTTTCCTAGGGTTCTCTGGTCATAAGGAACATCACCAAATTTTCCTAGAATTTATTTCACAACATGCTATTTACTGGAATTAAAATACTCAAAACAGTGACTCGAACTTGAAAAATCAAGAACTCCTCATAGGGATGGCCTCTGACTTTGGAAAATTCAGGGAATGTTCCTAAATTCAGAGGCTTCAAAAGCCCTATGGTCTCATGCCATGGTGAATTGTATGCATGCATGGAAAATTAAAACAATGCAGAGAGTAAATAAATCATAAAAAATAAAATATTTGATGAAATTAAGTGATTTCTTTTCCACATTATTCTCCTCTCTTCACTGAGCAAGAGGGTATTTTTATTTTATTTTTCTGATTTTTCTACACAGAGATATGAATTTTTGAAGTTTAGGGAATTAAATAAATCAAAAAAATCCCTAATTTTCTACTTATCCGAGTCAGCGCCAACGCATCCTCGGCAGCTCCGAAAGGCCACGCGGCGCGCTCCCATTCGACGCCGCCACTTGAGTCAGCAGCCCGGGCCCCGCGGTTCTCGTACCGTCTCCTGGTCCGACGCCATCTGAGCCGTCCGTCCGCGCGTGTATTGAATGGACGGCATCCGTTCATCGTCCCCAAGCGTTCTCACCCGAGAGCCGTCCACACTAAATCCCTAAGATCTCACTCGATTCTCAATGGATTTTTATGTTCTTATACTCTATGGATTCGTCTCGAAGAGACGAACACATCTATACGGTTAACATGCATTGAAACTAAAGCATTTAAAATGGAGAATCTCCAGAAGCTCGGGATGAAGAGTTAGCTCATACCTTGGCTCAGAGAAGTGTGGCTTCAATCTGAGAGTTGTTGCACCTTTGATTGGGTCCTAGCAAGCTCCAGATGAAGTCTCCCAGTGCAGTGAATTGTCCGGATATGATTTCGACCAAGCCCGATCACAAAGCTTGGAGGTCGGAGCAACCGGGTGGTCCGGAGATGGGGCTTTTGATGGTGGACACCTTCTCTTGGTCCGAGTGAAGGTGTAGAGCCAATCAATTTGGGAATTGGCTCACTGTGGAGAAGTGTCCTGGTTTTGGGTGGAATTTCAACTCTGAAATTGAGCTTTCAGAGGAGAAATGGCAGGGGAATTCCACTAGGGATCAAGTGCTCTAAGGGTGGAAGAGGATCTGGAACAATTTTGGCAGAGTTTTGGCAAGGTTTATGCTTCTCTCCTTCTCATGGCCGAGAGGGGTGGAGTTTAAATAGAGCTGGGCTGGGGCCTTCCGTGGGGAGTTAGGGCTTGGGATCACGCTGCTCCGGTGAGGAGAAGAACAGCCATGGTGACCACTAGGCATGGGGCAGCTCGGCAAGTGAGAATTTCAATGTTGGCTCACATGTGAGATCTCGGCCATGGTGTTTTCCGGCGGCCTCAGTGGCCGGCCGGCCGAGCAATGGTCACCATCTTGGTCAGGTGGGTCAGGACTGGGGTTTAGTGTAGGCAATTGGCAAATGCCATGTGTAAAGTGGTTGAATCAAAGTAGAATGGGGCATGGCTAATTTTGAGTCTAAATGGGTCAATCCACCCATTTGGGCTTGGTGCACCCTTCAAGGTGGCTTTGGATGCTGTGGGGGATCAAAGGGATCAGCTGGTTTGGCATGGAGAAGTCTCCATCCAAATATATTTGGATTAAATTTAAGTTTAGGTGAAACATGATTAAGGCTAATGAGCTTTAGGGATTAAGGAAAGCCCCCCTCTTCTTACCCAATATGGCATGGTGGAGTGTCCAAAGCTCTCATGGCTCACATGTGGCTCATACATGGCTTCATGGCTCACCTTTGGCTTGGCAAAAAGTTTGGTCAATTTCATAAAAAAGGATTTTAAGGATTTTGGATAATTTGGTGGAAATTTGGATGAAGCTTCATTTAGAAATATTTGATCATTGGTTTAGGACTTAGGGATGATTTTAATTGAAAGTATGATGAGGGGAAATGTCATATGGGCTTTGGAAGAATTTTTGGGGCTTTGGATTTGGTGGAAGTGGGCTTTTAAAATGGTTTAAGGAATGGGCCCTTAAGTTTAAAAATGAATTTATGGATGGGAATTTTGTAAAGAGGTTGGGCCAAATAATTGTTGGGTTTAGCTCATGGATGTGTCATGAGTGATTTGAAACAAATTGGGGATGATTTGGATTTGAATTGGGTTGAATTTGGGTTAGGTTTGGGCTTAGGTCAAAAATGGGCCTTTTAACCTTGGGTTGAGTTTGAGTGGGGTTTGGGTCTAAATTTTGGGCAAATCATGTTAGGGTTTTGTTTGTGGGAATGTTAAGGAAGATTTAGAAAAGATTTGAGGTTAATTGGAGTTGAATTGGGTGAGTTTGGGTTAAGTTTGGGTCATGGGTCCAAATTGGGCTTTAAGGCCAAAAGTGAGATTGGATCCAAATGTCAATCAAATTGGACTTGGATTTGATCTAGATTGGTATTGGGAATGTTGAATTGAAGTTTAGAATTGAATTGGACCAGAATTTTGGTCAATTGGATAGGTTTGGTTTAACATTGGGTTCACTTTGGGTTAAAATGGGTCAATTTGGGGGTTTTGACAAAAGTAGGGTAAATTGACAAACTTGGCCCATGGTGTAGTTGGACAAAATGAAATTGGGAATATTTAGGATTTTCTGGAATTTTCTGGGAATTTTCTGAATTTTTGGATTTTTAGGCCAAGAAGGGTATTTTGGGTATTTGGAGGGTATTGGGGGGTATTTTTGGAATCTTTGGTATTTTTGGGTATGGATGATCAATTTGAGTGATGTGGAGATGTTTGGGATTGATTTTGGAAAATTTTGGGTAATTTGGAAATTTTGCAAAAATTTGGGTAATTTTAAGGGTTTTGGGTAGGTTTAGTAGGTGTAGGGTCCCGGGGGTCAAAAATTGAAAATTTGGGAAATTGAAGATTGGGTGAATCTAGGTGGAAAGAAGTCATTTTGGTTGAGCCATGAAGCCATTTCAAGCCCATATGAGCCATGAAAGGACTCATTTGAGGCATTCACTATGTTGTTCCTAACCCTCTTAGCCAAGAGCTTAGGGGTTAAGGACCATCCATGTGAATCACCTACATGAGTCGGGGAGGTTAAGTTGGGTATAGGTGTGGTTTTAGGAAGTGTGTGGAAATGTAGTGTGTAAGTGTAGTGTAAGTCGGCCCCTTCACCGGACCGGGCCACCTGGGCGATCTAAGGCCGAAGAATCCTATAGGAACTCATCCTTTAAATTTCCACATTTGATTTCAACCCTCTAGGTGATTAGGGGTCTATAGTCAAGTTTGTGGAGTTTGCAGGGAGTTTAGAAGTGGTTTGAATTTCTAAAAGGCGGGTCCCAATTCTAGTCCTCTAAGATAGTCAAAGGAAAAGCCTAAGGCTAGATCCTAAGCACTAAAAATTTCAAGTTCATTTAAGCTCAATTTAATGAGTTATGAAATTATTAAGCTTGAAGGGCAAAATGGTAATTAAAATTTTAACCCTTAATTAAAACTTTAGTTTTAATAAAATTAAAGAGTAAAATATTTGATCTTAATCTGATTTGGATGATTGAAATTTAAATAATTAAAGGGTAGAAACCTATTAAACAATTTTAAAATAATTGAAACAAACCTTAATTAAATAATTGATTAAATTTGGAAGAATAATAAAATTGGAATTATTAAAATAGGGATATTATTAGGAGGAGATTTATTCTTTAATTTAAAAATCCCTAAATTAATCATCTCAATAATATTTAATTCTTAATTAAAATGATAATTCAAATTTACGTTTTAAAATGTTAAAGGACTTAATCATTAAATTAAAAAAAAAAAGTTAAATTATTAAACTCTTTTTAAATTTTCAATTAAATTAAAATTAAAAAAAATAAAATTAAATTAAAGATTAAATTAAATTAAATCAAACAAATTAAGTAAATTAAATTAAATTAAACTAAATTAAATTAAAAAAAATGTTAAATTAAATTAAATTAAATTAAATTAAAACATATTAAATTAAATTAAATTAAATTAAATTAAATTAAAATTAAATCAAATTAAATTAAATTAAAGGAAATTAAATTAAATTAAATTAAATCAAGTTAAATTAAATTAAATTAATTCATATCAAATCAAACTAAATTAAATTAAATTAAATTAAATAATAGAATCGAAGTTAAAATTAAAATCAAGTTAAATTGAATCAAAATTGAAACTAAAATAAATTAAATTAAATTAAAATTAAATTAAATTGAATTAAATAATATCACCTAAGACATAAAGAAATTAAATATAAAGCAACTTGAACACTATTCCAAATTTAAACCCTTTAATTGAAGTTAAACTAAATCACAAACCATTTGAACATCAATTTGCCCTCGAAAACTTTTATTATCATAACTCCTAAATAGAACATTAAATGAAATGATACTTCACTTATAGGATATTCAGATGTCCTGGTTCACTGAGCAAGATAACAAAACCTGAATTCCTGGACGATTAATTCATTTGTATAATTAAATTCATTTGGACTTAAAACAATTCTAGCAATATTGAAAAGATGTTTGAGATTCTTCTTAAACACTTTCTCAATATGATAGGATGTTTATAAGAACAACTGAAATTAATTATTCTTTGATGAAGAAAATCTTCCTTAAACCAAAATACAAGAACCTAGACGTAATAGGAAATGACTAGCTATAGGATTAGGAACTTGGTAGAAAACCATAACCCTTCCCTTAGCTTTACCTAGGAACTTGCTTAAATATTCTAATTGTTTTTTAAGTGCAGCTTGGGATGACGGGAAGACCCTCCAGGTACGCTTTTACTTTATTGCAATTTACCTTATTGCAATTTATTTAATCACATCGCACTTACTTTTCTTGCATGATAAACAACTGTTGCATCAAAACCCACACCTTTAGAATAGTCCCTAAAACTGAAACCAAAACTAAGTTAAAAGTCATTGCAAGATAAAATTCACCGCCACAACATTTCAAAATATAAAACAACTCAAAATTTAATCACAAACAGAACACAAAACTACAATTACAACTAAATTAAAATGTCCTGTTGGATGATCGGGAATACCTCGGATGATGTAACCTACGTGTTGCTAACGGGATTTCCCACGGGTCTAAATGAAAGTGTGGAACTCATTTAGTTGAGTTTAGCAAATTCATCTGGACTAAGTGAATCCGATAAAAATAACGATGCCGGAAGGATGGAACCGTGGGATCTTAACCGGTGTCATTATAATCAACTTTAAAATTTGTTTTAATTAAAATGTTAGAAACACTTGGAAATTAAGATTTTTCTCTAAACCAAAACACTTTCCTCATCTCCTGATTTATGACTTCTATAACTAAACCTCTGCAACAACAAGGAGCTCGGGGCATGGTGGGCGAGCACGGCAATCGTCATCAGCAAAACCTGAGTCTACTTCAGTAAAACTTTCTTAGAGTTAAATAACCAAACCATAGGATTTCAAGGTAGTTTGCCTAGTGCAACATAAATCCTCAACTCTTCGTTAGGCATTTGCATAAGCAAATTAAGCCCTAACTGGTCTTAGGACTCCGAGGTAGTCGTCCGATACGATATAAACCCTCACATCTTCAAGGCTATTTGTATAATTTTATCATACAAACATAAGTCCAAATTAATTAAAATTGGCAAGATCAAAACATTAAATAGATATTAGGATCTTCCTAAATTCAAGCCAAACAATAGGATAGCCGGGAAATTACCGGAGTTCGCTTCGAATCCGTAATTTCTCCTACCTTTCTTCCTTTGAATTCCCAAAACGAAATGTTCCAAATTTGATACATTCCCTATTGAAATTCCAAAATTCAATCCTTTGAAAACTTAAACTTTGAAATTCTTGAGAGCAGAATTATTGATTATTATCGAGAGTTTTCTTAGGTGATTCCCGTCACTTAAGATGTAATTAACTATAGGGGCTTGCCCTTATAGGGAATTTTAAAGAACCCGAGTAATATAAACCCTGTTTAATGCTTTCATATTAAGCGTGGAATTTGTCGGCTTATAAAATTGGTTAGCGGACCAAACGGATGTCACAAACCTTTCTAGTTTATCTAATCGAGCCCCATTATCAACCAGTGTGTCTATTCTTCGGGATAGATACACAGTTTGTGGTGCGGTGCTCGTTTATGTGAACTGTTTGGGATGTGAAATCAGTTTGACTTCATCTCTTAAAATTTTCAAACTTAAAATTATTTAAAAAAAAAATCAAATACTACTTTTCAAATTATTTATTTAAATTAAATTAAAAATTCGCCGCACAATTTTTGTAGGCGACCCCTTTTCAAAATACAGCACAACCTAAAAATATGCCGACAGGTATGATAAAATTTCTAAAGTTATATACTATGCTAGTAAGACTATTAAATATTCTCAAACTAATTATACCACTACTGAAATAGAGTTGTTAGCCATTGTATATGCTTTTGAAAAATTTAGGTCGTATTTAATTGAGACAAAATGTATTGTACATATTGATCATTTTGCTATCAAATATTTAATGCAAAAGAAAGATGCTAAACTAAGATTAATCGGATGGGTACTTCTAATGCAAGAAGTTGACTTCATGATAATGGATAAAAAAGGAACTGACAATCAAACAACTAATCATTTATCTAGGCTGGAACAACAAGAACTATATGATTTTGGCGATGAAATTACATAAAATTTTTCTGATGAACAACTTTATAATATTAAGGAATGGAATTTACCATGGTATGTTAATAATGTGATTTATATTGTGAGTGATAGTTTATCACCTGAATTAACAAAGCAATAACAGAGGAAATTTATGCATGATGCAAAATTTTACTTTTAGGATGACTCATATTTATATAAACAATGCAAGGACCTAGTTATTAAGAGATGTGTGCCTTACGAAGAAATTTATTTAGTGATGTCATAATTTGAATTTTGGGTACATTTTGGAGCTGACAAAACTTCACATAAGATTTTACAATCTAGTTTCTTTTGGCCTACTCCTTTTAAGAATGTTAATAAATATATTAAAACATGTGATCGATGTCAGCGAGTAGGTAATATTTTCTAGAAGAAATGAAATGCCCCTAAATTTTACATTAGAAGTTGAGATCTTTGATTTTAGGGGATTAGATTTTATGGAACCATTTATTCCTTCATTTGGGAATATATATATATATATATATATATATATATATATATATATATATATATATATATATATATATTGCGATAGACTATGTATCAAAATGGATTGTAGAAATAACTTTACCCAGATGTGATGCTCAGAGTGTTTCAAAATTTTAAATGAAAAATATTTTTACAAGATATAGAATGTCGAGAGTTATCATTACTGATGGTGGATCTCATTTTAGGAACAATTTGATTCAGAGATTGGTAGAAAATATATTATAATGCGTAGATTCTCAACCGCTTATCATCCTCAGACTAGTGGTTTAGTTGATGTATCTAATTGCGAAATTATATGAATTTTGGAGAAAACTATAAATACCCATAAATTAGATTTATCTGCTGGATTAGATACTGCATTATGGGCGCATAGGACTACTTATAAAATTCTTATAAAAATGTCTCCTTAAAGACCAATTTTTGAAATGACTTGTCACTTACTAGTAGAATTGTAACATAAAGCATATTGGGTGATAAAAAAGTTTAATTTCAATTTTAAGACTATTGGTGAGAAAGGTTATTACAACTTAATGAATTGGAAAAAAATTACAAATGAATTATATCATAATGATAGAATTTATAAGGTGAAAATGAATATATGACATGATCAAAGGATTATAAGAAAGAAATTTGAACCATGATAGGAAGTTGTATTATATAATATAAGATTGAGATTATTTCCTAGAAAACTAAAGTCTAAGTGGATATTACCTTTCACTGTTATAAAAACTTATAAATATAGAGTTGTTGATATTGAAGATCCTAAAACTGAAAGAATATTTAAAGTTAATGGTCATAGATTAAAATCATATTTTAAGAAGTATCAACCAAAATTTAAAGAAGTTTTATTGTTGAGACATCTAGAATAAAACTAAATTTTGTTAAAACAAATGCTTTATGGATGCAGCTTATAGTTATCTTTGTTGTTTAGTTGGTTTGAGTTGGTTATAGCTGATACTATTTTTAGTTAATTTTTTATTTGAGACCTACTCACTCATAAATATCAGAAATGATTATAATTATTAGATTGTATCGAAGATTCAAAATTTATATTGGGACTCTATCATGAATCATTTAAAAGCTAATATATATCTATAAAGTAAAGCGATCTTACAAGTTTCAACTTTAGGGCTGAGGAAAGTGAAGTTCAAAATTATTAAAGGCTATCCAGATATATTAATCCTTACTTGAAAAGAAAGAAAAAGGATTGAAAAGCAATCCAAAAAAAGGAGAGATAAAGGAAAGAAATGATTGAAAAGAAATCCATATAAAAAAAAAAAGAAAAAGAAAATATATGTGATAAGAAGCTTGAGGAGATGCGTAATCAAAAATTGGTTTCACTTGAATCAACTCAATGGTATAGCTTAATTGCATTTATGAATTTATATTTAAGTGCTATTTGATATATGCAGATGTGTTGTATGGCCAATTTACTTCGCAGTATGTTCTAACTTCTCGTCATCCTAGATAACGGACTCAAGTGGTTGCCTACCCTCCATGCTATGCGTAACGCCCAAATCATATGTACCAATACCACAAATATAATGGTTTTTTGATATAGAAATCAAGAAGTAATTAATTATTATGCATTAACTAGTCAAGAATACCCAAAACATAGTTCAAAAATTATATTACCTTATCCTTATCATAGTTATCACAAATAAAGAGCAAGAGAATCGAGGAACTTTAACATGTACATAAAAAAAGTGTCAGCGTGAATTGCAAAGGCATCATGCAGATGATAGGAGTGATGGCTTAACCCAGTAGGACCTACCAAGTATGGTATAGGATCACAAACTCAGCCAGTCAACCCTCATCATATCAGGAAGATAGTGCAATTTTGTCGGATAAAGGGTATATGATCCGATTAGGAATCCCTCTACCAGATAGAGTCAGATGAACCTAGCTCTATCCAACTCGGATAGAATATGAATGTTAAAACGCCTCCTCTAGTATTGAAGTGCCTGATAAGTCCCTATGTGAGCCGGCGCACAAACAGACACCCAATATCGCTATCACTCGGCTTGATAGCATCCTGGCCCAACAGCCGCCCAGCTGCATGCATGGGACTTGGGGGCAATATTTATAAATTGTCTAAAATACCTCCATTGTTTCTACGGATTTTAAGGGTACTGGGTGGGTATTGGATGGATATTGGGTATTGGTTATTGGCTATTGGCTATTAGGTGGGTATTGGATGGGTATTGGGAGGGTATTGGATGGTGTACGGCTTATTCTTGGGTTGTGTGTTGTATTTTTGAAAAGGGGGTCGCCTAACAGAAGTTGTCGGCGAATTTTAGATTTTAATTTTAATTTAAATATATATATGATTTAGAAAGTAGTATTTGATTTTGAAAATAATTTTAAGATATGAAATCAAACCGACCTCACATCCCATATAGTTTATATAAACAAGCACCGCATCACAAACCGTGTATCTATCCCGAAGAATAGACACACTGTTTGGTGATGGGGCTCGATTAAATAAACTAGAAGATTTGTGACATCTTTTTGGTCTGCGAACCAATTTTATAAGCCGACAAATTCCCCTGCTTAATATAAATGAATTAAGCGAGGTTTATATTACTCAGGTTCTTAAAATTCCCTATAAGAGCAAGCCCCTATAGTTAATTACATCTTAAGTGACGAGAATCACTTAAGAAAACTCTCGATAATATTCAGTAATTCTGCTCACAAGAATCTCAAAGTTTAAGTTTTCAAGGGATTGAATTTTGGAATTTCAATATGGAATGGATCAAGTTTAGAACATTTTGTTTTGGGAATTCGAAGGAAGAAAGGTAGAAGAAATTACAGATTCAAAGCGAACTTCGGTAATTTCCCGACTATCCTATTGTTTGGCTTGAATTTAGAAAAGTCCTAATGTTTATTTAAAGTTTTGATCTTACCAATTTTAATTGACTTATGTTCGTATGACATGATCATACAAGTAGCCTCGAAGATGTGAGGGTTTATGTCATATTGAACAACTACCTCGGAGTCCTAAGACCGGTTAGAGCTTAATTTGCAATGCAAATGCCTAACGAAAGGTTGAAGATTTATGTTGCACTAGGCAAACTACCTCAAAATCTTATGGCTTGGTTATTTAATTCTAAGAAAGTTTTGTTGAAGTAGACTCAGGTTTTGCTGATGACGATGGCCGTGCTGCCCACCATGCTCCGAGCTTCTTGTTGTTGCAGAGGGTTTTGTTTTAGAAGATTGTAATCAAAAGAGAAGAGAGAAGTTTGGTTTTAGAAATCTTAAAGTCCAAGTGTTTTTTATGTTTTAATTAAAACAAATCTTAAAGTTGATTATAACAACACCGGTTAAGATCCCACGGTTCCATCCTTCCGGCATCGTTATTTTTATCGGATTCACTTAGTCCAGATGAATTTGCTAAACTTAACTAAATGAGTTCCACACTTTCATTTAGACCGTGGAAATCCCGTTAGCAACACGTAGGTTACATCATCCGAGGTATTCCCGATCATCCAACAAGATGTTTTAATTTAGTTATAATTGTAGTTTTGTATTCTGTTTGTGATTAAATTCTGAGTTGTTTTATATTTTGAAATGTTGTGGCGGTAAATTTTATCTTGCAATGACTTTTAATTTAGTTTTGGTTTCAGTTTTAGGGACCATCCTAAAGGTGTGGGTTTTCATGCAACAGTTGTTTATCATGCAAGAAAAGTAAGTGCGATGCAATAAAGTAAATTGCAAGAAGGTAAATTGCAATAAAATAAAAGCGTACCTGAAGGGTCTTCCCGTCATCCCATGCTACACTTAAAAACAATTTAGAATATTTAAGCATTTAAAGCAAATTCCTAAGTAAAGCTAAGGGAAGGGTTATGGTTTTCTACCAAGTTCCTAATCCTATAGCTAGTCATCTCCTATGATTTCTAGGTTCTTGTATTTTGGTTTGAGGACGATTTTCTTCATCAAAGAACAATTAAGTTCAGTTGTTCTTATAAACATCATATCGTACTGAGGAAGTGCTTAAGACCAATCTTAAACATCTTTTCAATACTTTTAGGATTATTTTAAGTCTAAGAGAATTTAATTATATAATGAATCAATTATCCAGGAGTTCAATTTTTGTTATCTTGCTCAGTGAACTAGGACATTTGAATATCCTATGAGTGAAGTAACACTTCTCTTAACACTCCATTTAGGAGTTATGACAATAAGAGTTTTTGAGGGAAAATCGATGTTCAAGTGATTTGTGATTCGACTTAATTTTATTTAATGGGTTTAAATTTGGAATAGTGTTCAAGTTGTTTTAGATTTATTTTTGAATTATTTATGTCTTAAGTGATGTTATATTTAATTCAATTTAATTTAATTTAATTTTAATTTAATTTAATTTGGTTTAGTTTTAATTTTAATTTAATTTTATTTAATTTTATTTATTTAATTTAATTTTAATTTTATTTTAACTTGATTTTATTTTTTTTTAATTTAATTTAATTTAATATGTTTTGATTTAATTTAATGTGATTTAATTTAATTTAATTTAATTTAATTTTATTTTATTTTAATTTTAATTTAAATCTTAATTTGGTTTTATTTTTCATTTTAATTTAAATTTAAATTTTAATTTAATTTTATTATTATTTTTTTAATTTTAATTTATTATTTTATTTTTTTTATGCTTTAGGGATGATTTAATTTTAATTGTTAAAGTATTAATTTAATTGAAATTTTAAAAGGATTTAATTTAAATGTTTTAATTTTAATTTAATTTAATGATTAAGTCTTTTAACATTTTAAATCTTGAATTTGGATTATCATTTTAATTGGGAATTAAATGTTATTGAGGTGATTAATTTAGGGATTCTTAGATTAAAGAATAAATTTTTTTCTAATAACATCCCCATTTTAATAATTCCAATTTTTTATTATTATTCTTCCAAATTTAATTAATTATTTAATTAAGGTTTATTTTAATTATTTTCAAATTATTTGGTAGGTTTCTACCCTTTAATTACCTAAGTTTCAAACATCCAAAATCAACTTAGTATCAAATATTTTACCCACCCTTTCAATTAAACCTAAAATTTTTAATTATAGGTTAAAATTTTAATTACCATTTTGCCCTTTATGCTTACTAATTCCATAACTCACTAAATTGAGCTTAGATGAATTTGAAATTTTTATGTGACTTCACTCATATGTCAATCAAGACATTAGAGGAGAAAATGTGATTTTTCTATATTTAATTTATTTATGTGAATATTTTTTGTGGAAAATAAGAATTTTCAAGGAAAATTTAATAACATGTCCAAGGGAAAGTTTCTATCCTTAATAAAATTATGGGACATTTCTAATGACCAGAGGACCACTTGGACCAATTTTGGTGATTTTTTTAATTATAATAATTTTATTATAATTATTTTGAGTTTTGGAGTACTAATTAATTTAAAAATAAAATAAAGGTTGAAAAATGAATTTTATATTTTTCAAAAATCTCTCTGATATCAAGGAAACCAGAGAACCAATTTTTATAATTTTCTGATTTTTCTTTGATTTATTAGAATTATTTTAGTGGAAATACTAGAAAATACATTTTTTTATTTTAAAATTACCTTAGGGCTTTAAAATTTAATATCTCATCATAGAGACTTAAGAAAAATATGGGGTTTGTTCCTATGTGATTAAAATTCAAAATGTGGCATTTTGGTGAATTTTATTATTTTTGTGATTTTTATTATTTTTTTAATTATTAAAATATTAAAATAATGCAAAAAATCAACTTTTTTTGGGAAAATTGTAATTTTAATTTTCTTAAATTCCCCTGATATCATAGAGGCTCCAAAACCAATTTGGTGAATTTTTGAAAAGGATTTTGAGAGTTATGAATTTTTAAAGTTTAAATTTGGCTAAATGGCTTAACCAACCCATTTGATAGGGCTAACCAAGTCCAATTGACTTCAAATTTTTATGGTCGGTTCCTCTGATCCTAAAGGTCAGTGGAGAATTGATTTCAAGTCAATTTGATGTATGATTAGCTCTAATTAATTATGGTTCCATTTTGGGTGTTTAAGCCAATTAGGGTCATTACAAGTGAATTAACTCAAGACCTATTTTCCCTAGGGTCCTCTAGTCATAAGAAACATCACCAAATTTTCCTAGAATTTATTTCACAACATGCTAATTATTAGAATTAAAATACTCAGAGTAGTGTCCTAGAATTGAAAAATCAATAACTCTTCATAGGGATGGCCTCTGACTTTGGAAAATTCAGGGAATGTTCCCAAATTCAGAGGCTTCAAAAGCCCTATGGTCTCATGCCATGGTGAATTGTATACATGCATGGAGAATTGAAAATGTGCAGAGAGTAAATAAATTATTAAAAATCAAATACTCAATGAAATTAAATGATTTATTTTCCATATTATTCTCCTCTGTTCACTGAGCAAGAGGGTATTTTTATTTTATTTTTCTGATTTTACTACACAAAGTTATGCATTTTTGAAGTTTAGGGAATTAAATAAATCAAAAAATACCCTAATTTCCTACTTATCCACGCGGCGCCACGCCATCCTCGGCAGCTCCGAAAGGCCACGCGTCGTCTTCTGATTAGGCGCCGCCATCCGACTCAGCGCTCCAGGGCCCCGCGGTTCACTTACCATGGTGCTGTCCGGCTTAATCCAGATCGTCTGCTCCATACACGCTCGATCTGACGGCTCCCAGTCATCGTCTACGACTGGTGTGCACCCGTGACCGTCAACCTTCTAACCCTAATTTCTCACTCTATTCTCAACGGATTTTCGTGTTCTTATGCTCTATGGATTCGTCTTGAGGAGACGAACACATCCATACGGTAAACATGTATTGAAATTGACTCAAATTAAATAGAGAATCTCTGTAAGCTCGGGAAGAAGAGTGAGTCCATACCTTTGATCAGAGAAGTGAAGCTTTGATCTGAGAGTTGTGTCACCTTTGATTGGGTCCAAGCAAGCTCCAGATGAAGTCCCTTGGCCTAGTGAATTATCTAGGTATGATTTCGACCAAGCCCGATCACAAAGCTTGGAGGCTAGAAGCAATGGCTGGCCTGGTGAGGGGGCTTTTGCTGGTAAACTTCTTCTCTTGGTCTGGTGAAGGTGTAGGACAAATCAATTTGGGGATTGGCTCACTGTGAAGAAGTGTCCTGGTTTTTATACTGAAATTTGAACTCAAAATTGAGCTCAGCTGGAGGGAATTGGGGCTGGAATCCAGTGGGAATCAAGTGCTCTATGTGTGGAGAGTGGTCTGGAATGATTTTGGCGAGTTTCCTTAAGGTTGGTTCGAGCACTTCTTCCATGGCCGAGAGAGGTGGGGTTTAAATAGGAGAGGCTGGAGGGCCTCCGCGGGGAGTTAGGGCTTGGGATCAGCTGCTCTTGGAAAGGAAGAACAGCTGCAATGGCCACTGGGCTTGGGGCAACTCAGCAAGGGGGAATTTGAATGCTTGGATCCTTCCAATGTCTCGGCCAAGGCGTTTTCTGGCTACCCAGGCGGCTGGCCGGCAGGCATGGGTCACCCTCAGGTCCAGGTGGGTCAGGGCTGGAGGTTTGTGCAAGTAATTGTCCAATGCCAAGTGTAAAGGGTTGGATTTAAGTGGTGAAGGGAGAAGAGTGATTTTGGGTTCACATGTGTCAACCCATGTATTTGGGCTTGGTTCACCTCCCCATGGTCTGATTTTGGGCCAAGGGAATCAGTTGGGTCAGCTGCCATGGAGTGGTGAAGTCCCCATCAAAATAGTTTAAGTTAATTTTGGGTTATGGTGTTGCATTAAAGAGGTTAAAATGGCTTAAGGAAGGCTTAGGAAGGACTCCCTCTTCTTTCCATTAATGGCTTGGTGACAAGTCAAACCCCCCATGGCTTCATGTGGCTTGTCAATGGCTTGCATGTGGCTCCATTTGGCTCATCCTTGGCTTAGGAAAAGTGGATTCATTTATATGAAAAAGGAATTTGGAAATTTTGGCAATTTAGTGAAAATTTAGATGGTGCTTGATTTAGGTTGATTTGATGATTGATTTGGGACTTAGGAATTGATTCCAATTAAAGGGATGATGAGAAGGATTGTCAATGTGGGCTTTGGAACGGGTTTGGGCTTTTGGATTTTACTTTGGATGGGCTTTTAAAATGGTTTAAGGAAGTGTGCTTTTGGATTTTAAAATGGACTTTAGGATGAAAGTTTGGTAAAGGCTTGGGGAAAATAATTGTTGGGTTTGGTTTAGGGATGTTTCATGAGTGATTTGGAAAAAATTTTAGGTGGTTTGGGCTTGAATTGGGTTGGATTTGGGTTCATTTGGTACATGGGCCAATGTAGGTCAAATTGGGCTAATTTGGGCCAATGTTGGACTAGGGTTGAAATTGATGTAAAATTAATGTTGGTAAATGTTTATGGGAATGTTTCAAAGAGGTTTTGACTTTTGTTGGGTTTTGATTTTGGGGTTTGGGCTTATTTGGGTTAGGTTTGGGTTTAGGTCAAAATTGGGCCTTTTAGCTTTGGGTTGAATTTGAGTGGGGTTTGGGTCCAAATTTTGGGCAAATTATGTTAGTGTTTTATTTTTGGGGATATTAAGGAAGGTTTAGAAAAGGTTTGGGGTTAATTGGAGTTGAATTGGGTTAGTTTGGACTAAGTTTGGGTAATGGGTCCAAATTGGGCTTTAAGGTCAAAAGTGAAATTGGATTCAAATTCCAATCAAATTGGGCTTGGATTTGGTCTATATTGGTGTTGGGGATGTTGAATTGAAGTTTAGAATTGAATTGGACCAGAATTTGGGTCAATTGGGTAGGTTTGGTTTGACATTGGGTTCATTTTGGGTTAAAATGGGTCAAATTGGGGATTTTGATAAAAGTGGGGTAAATTGACAAAATTGGCCCATGGTGTAGTTGAACAAAATGAAATTGGGAATATTTGGGATTTTATTTAATTTTCTGAGAATTTTTATAATTTTTGGATTTTTGGGTTAAAAAGGGTATTTTGGGTATTTGGAGGTTATTGGGAGGTATTTTTGGAATTTTTGGTATTTTTGGCTATGAATGATCAATTTGAGTAATGTGGGAATGTTTGGGATTGGTATTGAGGAATTTTGGGTGATTTGGAGATTTTTTTGAAAAATTTGGGTAATTTCAAGGGTTTTGGGTAGGCTAGGCGGGTGTAGGGTCCCCGGGGTCAAAAATTGAAAATTTGGAAAATTGAAGATTGGGTAAATGTAAGTGGAATGAAATCATTTTGGTTGAGCCATGAAGCCATATCAAGCCCATATGAGCCATGAGAGGACTCATTTGAGGCATTCACTATGTTGTTCCTAACCCTCTTAGCTGAGGGCACTAGGGGTTAAGGACCATCCATGTGAATCACCTTCATGAGTCGGGAGGTCAAGTTGGGTATATGTGTGGTTTTAGGAGGTGTGTGAAAGTATAGTGTATGAGTGTAGTGTGTGTGTAATTCAGCCCTTCACCAGACCAAGCCACCCAGGGCAGTCCTAAGGCCAAAGAGTCCTATAGGAACTCATCCTTTAAACTTCCATATTTGATTTCAACTCTCTTGGTGATTAGGGGTCTACAATCAAGTTTGTGGAGTTTGTAGGGTGTTAAGAAGTGGTTTGAATTTCTAAGTGGTGGGTCCCAATTCTAATCCTCTAGGATAGTCAAAGGAAAAGCCTATGGCTAGATCCTAAATACTAAAAAGAAGAAGAGAAGACCTCATCAAAAATGAGGTCAACAGATGGACCCCCAATAGGTGTGGTGTGCTAACCAAGCACACCGTGCATATTGACGTTGACCGAAAAGATCAACGAAACCAATACAGATGTCCAAGTGACAAACTTAGGAAGAAATTAAAGAATTTCCGTCGGGGAGTGTCAAGTATATCTCCGAGACCTGGAGATTCTCGAACTCTCGTCGGGGAAATGGGAAAGGAGGTGAATCCCAAATCACATGATCTGGGGGAATTTCAATTTAGATTTCATTTTGTTTCAGTTTAAGTTTTGATGTGTGAGCTCAGATTTTAGTTTGAGTTTCAATTTAGATTGAAGTTTTGTCAAAATTAATTTGAAGGGATTTGAACTTGAAATGAAAATTGGAATTTTGTGGTTTTAGATGTGACATCTTCAACCTCAAAAGAAAATCGAATTGATCGGATTGAATCATTACAATGAGGAGAGATTTCAAAGCAATGCGCTATTGGATGTAAAATCCTTAACCTCAAGAGTTTGATTTTGATGTACTTCATTGCGATAGGGAAAGAATCCTAAAGCAATGTAGTCTCGGATGTAAAATCCTTAACCCCAAAGTTTGACTTTGATGTATTTCATTGCTATAGGGGAAGAATCCTAAAGCAATGCAGTATTGGATGTAAAATTCTCAACCCCAAGAATTTGATTTTGATGTATTTCATTGCGATAGGGGAAGAATCCTAAAGCTATGTAGTATCGGATGTAAAATCCTCAACCCCAAAAGTTTGATTTTGATGTATTTCATTGCGATAGGGAAAGAATCCTAAAGCAATGCAGTCTCAGATGTAAAACCCTCGACCCCAAAAGTTTGATTTTGATGTATTTCATTGCGATGGGGGAAGAATCCTACAGCAATGCAGTCTCGGATGTAAAATCCTCAACCCCAAAAGTTTAATTTTGATGTATTTCATTGCGATAGGGAAAGAATCCTAAAGCAATGCAGTCTCGGATGTAAAATCCTTGACCCCAAAAGTTTGATTTTGTTGTATTTCATTGCGATAGGGAAAGAATCCTAAAGCAATGTAGTCTCGGATGTAAAATCCTCGACCATAAAAGTTTGATTTTGATGTATTTCATTGCGATAGGGGAAGAATCTTAAAGCAATGCAATCTCGGATGTAAAATCCTCAACCCCAGAAGTTTGATTTTGATGTATTTCATTGCGATAGGGAAAGAATCCTAAAGCAATGCAGTCTCAGATGTAAAATCCTCGACCCCAAAAGTTTGATTTTGATGTATTTCATTGCGATAGGGAAAGAATCCTAAAGCAATGCAGTCTCAGATGTAAAATCCTCGACCCCAAAAGATTGATTTTTGATGTATTTCATTGTCATAGGGAAAGAATCATAAAGCAATGCAGTCTCGGATGTAAAATCCTCAACCCCGAAAGTTTGATTTTGATGTATTTCATTGCGATAGGGAAAGAATCCTAAAGCAATGCAGTCTCGGATGTAAAATCCTCGACCCCAAAAGTTTGATTTTGATGTTAATTGATTTTGCAAAGATTTGTAGTGTTGATTTAAAAAGTGTGGAATTTTGGTGTTTCGAGAATTTCATGAAAGTTATAAAAGATTTTTTGTGGAAAGAAACAGATTAGGAGGGAATATGTAGATGTTACATATCCCATTCAAAAGAGTTGATCGAAAGTTGCTGGTTTGGATTGGATACAATTCCTCGCCATCAGATTCAAATCGAAAACCTCATGGCTCCGTGTCAATGGAATCAACCGCTTCCATCCCAGACAAGGGAGAGAGTAGAACGGATTGGATTTCAGATTTGGAAGGTTGAATTAGAATTTAATTGAGATTTTATTTGAGATCTGGAGGTTGAATTTGAATTTGATTGAGATTTGATTTAAAATTTGTGTTTATTTTGTTTGTCCTTTAACAATTCAAATTTGTCTTATCGTTCATTTAATGTTCATGTGAATTTGGCGTTCATCATCATCTTTAGATTTTTAGGAAAGTTTTCTTTTATTCTTCTCGTTTCTTTTCTGTTCTTTGTTCAAAGTTCATTTAACTTTAATGGCGTTTCCCAGTCAATTTGCACAAAAGAGGTGAAGGCCAAAATGTGACATGGTCACTTTCATTCCAATCATGTCGAAGATACATCACACAACTTGATCTGGAATACATTTCATACAATCCATGTAGACTCAAAACGGACTATGTATGATCTTTGTTGATCCATCCAAAAAGGCATCTGTCAAAAATCCATGTCTGAATAGTGAGGTGCAAGGTCAATAACATCACCTTCCAAGCCATCCTTGGCAAGGATGCCGTATGGATGTACGTTGGAGGTGTGATATTTTCCATGTAGCTCACAGCTCATAAGGCCGGAGGTTCTCTAGCTCTAGGTCTGGCTGGAAGTGGTAAGGTGCTTTCTTGTCATCCATCTTTCTGAAAGTAACTGAGATCTACTTCATTGGTACTCCTGGTATGCAATGTTTAGCGACATCTGCTCTGTTGCCCTTTAGTATCATGACGGAACCTACTGGTAATGGTATCTTTACCGGCCCTCGGAACTCACTCGGGCTCGCTATCCGGAGGTCAGATCCGAACATGATATTACACTCGTTCAGAAAAGAAACTGTGTAGAAAGGTCTGACAAAGTCATGGTGATCGATGTGCGGGGGTATGCAGTCACCCTTCTTGTAGATGTTAATGATGCAACTGTTGGGTATGCAATCTGCTGGCAGTACCCTCCAAGTTATCATTCTCTTTACCATCCTTTTAATGACTAATGGCATTGGATCTACCTTGCCATGACGGAGTATTCCCGGTGGGTTTCCCTTCCTGTCTTCTGCGAAGTTGTAGCAACATCCACATTGTATTGTAATTCTCCCTTTCCCTGGCATCCATCTCTGGGGTTCTGAGTAAGTGTTTTCTCTTAGGCGGCCTGCTCGACCCATTCTTTTCAAATCCCGGATGTAGTCCACGATTTGTTGTTGTTCGTATTCGAGAACACGTTTGTATGTAGCTCGAGGCCTTCTAGTATATTGATCCTCCCTGCCTCTAATTCTCTCGAAGTATTCAAAAGTTTGCTTCTCGACATTCTGCATTCTTTCTAGCTCGTATTCTGGAATAATCTGCAAATGGCAAGGCCTGGTGACGTACTGTGGGATATATGGCTCAATCCCTTCATATTCCCTTGCATACCTTGGCTCCTCGGGGATGGTTTCCGTCGGGACATCCTCTGGGGTTGCGTCTGCAACAAGGTCATACATTACTGGTGGCTTTATCTGGTGGCGTGGTAGCCTTCCTTCTTCTGATCTTCTTGAGATTTCTCTAGTCTCTTTTGTTATCCTCGGAGCTGGCCTCCTTTCTTCAGGTTCCTAGCGAACCGGCATCCTTGAAGTATATGCACTGGTAGTAGCGACTGCCTCGTTGCGCTGATCCGCTGCTAGTTTAGTTAACATCTTGCGGATACGGCAATTTTTATTTCTTCGATGAGTTGCTGTGAGAGTAGCTCTTCGTACTTCCTGAATCTCTGTGGGCGCTGCGCTGACAAGCCTGCTCTCTGTTGTAGCGACTACAGACTTGATTCTCTTGTCCTCCTCAGTGTTTGTTTTCCTTTTCTTGTTGCTGGGTTGGTGGCTTGGGCCACCCACTTTCATTACTGTCTCGATCGGGCCGTTCCTCTCGGTCAACCGGGACCCGGTCACTTTTCCTCGTATTGCGGGCATGCTGGTGCGAAGTCTGAGTCAATCTCTATTATTGCTCCATCTTTCACCCTCTTTTCGTCGAGTGCAAGGCTTACGCCATTTCTAAAGTTCAGGACCAACCGCCCGTTCGACATTTCCCTGCGAAAAGACAAGGAAAAGGATCAGGGGTTGTACTAAGAACAAGAACATTAAGAAAAAGTTTATTAGAGACAGAGTTTTCTTTTGTACATATTTTTTTTATTATTCCTTTTGTATTTTTAAATTCGACAGGAATGAAGTGGGAAAAGATCGGGAAAAAGATTTTGATTTGGAAGAGAGAACAAGGAAGACTTTATTATCATGATTTTATTTATTTTAGCACATTTTTATTATTTTTGGGTTTGGACCCAGTCATAAGTAGTTACTTCGCCCGTGCTTCTAGGGATGAAGAATTCATTCCTTCAAAACATCAGGTAGCGTAATACTTCTTCAAGTATCGTCCGTTGATCGGAAGCATATGTCGTTCTCCTTGGCAATTCACTAGCTGGTAAGAGCCTCCTGAGTAGACTGCCTCAACCACAAACTGTCCTTCCCAAGTGGGTTGAAATTTTCCTCCTATCTTGCGGTGTGCAAGGATAGGTCTCTTGAGAACGAGAACTAAGTCACCAACTTTGAAGGTTCTTGTGCGGACCGGTTTGTCATGGGCTTGAACTATCTTAGCTTGGTATAGTTCTAAATTCTGCTGCGCTACAAGTCTTTTCCCTTGCAGGCTTTCCAACTCCTCTAGTCGTAATTTGGCATTCTCTTCTGTCGTGATTTTGTTTGCAACTGCAATTCTGAGTAAAGGAAGCTGGACCTCTAAGGGTAACACTGCCTCGGACCCATACACCAGAGCATAAGGTGTAGCTTGAGTAGGAGTTATGAAGGTTGTCCGATAGGCCCATAAGGCTTCTAATAACTTCTCGTGTCAATTTCTCTTATTATCGTCCAAAGTTTTCCTTAAAATTTGAACGAGAGTTTTATTAAAAGCCTCGACTAGTGTCGTTTGCTCTTGGATAGTAAATTGTTGAATACCGCCGGTCGATTCGTGTCTCCCGACAAAATTGTTGATTTGCGTGCTTCCGAATGCCGATCCATTATCTGAGATGATCCTGCGCAGCACTCCGAAACGGTAGACAACTTGGTTCTTGAAAAACTGTAGTACGTGGTGCGCTTTCACTTCTCTAAGTGGAACTGCCTCTGCCCACTTGAAAAAGTAATCTGTAGCAGCAAGAATGAAGAGATGTCCTTTTGAAGATGGTGGTTCTATTGGACCCACTATATCCGTGCCCCAACATTCAAATGGCCACGATGCAATTGTCGGATGTAGCACATTTGGAGGTTGGTGTAGAACCACTCCGTGCACTTGGCATTGGTGACAGCTCTTGGCGATTTTCATACGGTCGGTCATCATCGAGGGCCGGTAGTACCCTAATCTTTTAATTTTCATTTTCATCTTCGGACCTGATCGGTGGGCGCCACGGAGTCCCGAATGCACCTCTTTAACAATTTCACGGGCCTCGGACCCGCTTAGGCACCTTAGCCACATTTGATCGAAAGAGCTTCGTATAATGTGTTGTTTATGAATGCGTAGGACGAGTTCTTTTCTTGATCCGATGGGCTAATGACCTATCGTCCGGTAATTTTCCTGTTTGCGGGTAGTCGTACATGGTCGTCGCCAATCTTCCGTGTTTTCCGTCACGGCTGCAATCGATTCTTTTTCTTTTCTCGATTTTTGTATTGTGTCTATGTCGAGCCGTGATAGGACCCGACGTCCGTGAACCGACACTTCCATCGATTCATCTTGCAAGCGAGCAAATTCTTTTGCGAGGTGGGCTAATGCATCCGCTAAAGCTTTTTCTTTTCCGGGAATTTTGTAGATCGTCACATTCGGAATCTGTTCCAACAACTGTATGGCATACTGGAAGTATTGCTCGAGTCTTGGCTTTAAAATTCTGTACTGTCCGGCGATCTGTTGAATGATTAACTGTGAATCTCCATAGATGTTGATGTTTGTTATCCCCATTTAAATAGTTAATTCCAGTCCTATTATGAGGGCCTCGTATTCTTCCTCGTTGTTTGTACATGGCTCTGTTAAGTGGTAGGAGTATCTTAACATCCCCCGCTCCGGTGTTATAAAGATTAGTCCGATTCCTGCCCTACCGGGCACTATCACTTGCGATTCTTCGTCTTTGTGTGCTGAAGATGCTCCGTCGAAATATAATTCCCAACGTCGATCATCGTGGTCTTCTAAGCTCATTATTTGTTCATCCGGCAAGTCGTCATTGAGAGGAGATTCCGCCGGCAAAGGGTGTGCTTGCGAGGAAGTCTGCTAGGACTTGTCCCTTTACGGCATGAAGAGGCACTAAAGTTATATCGAATTGCAATAATATCATTGACCACCTGGCAAGTCTGCCGTAAAGCGTTGGACGGGTCATCAAGTATTGCAATGGATTAAATTTCGAGATCAGGTTGACCTTATGAGAAAGCATGTAGTGCCTGAGCTTTTGAGCGGCGAAGATCAGGGCCAAACAGTGCTTTTCAATTGCGGGATACTTTATTTCCGTTGGAATTAAACGACGTCTTTGGTAGTAAAGAGCATTTTCTTTACCCTCATCATTAACCTGGGCTAACAGGGCTCCGAGTGAGTCGTCTAAAGCCGCGGTATAAAGTATCAACGGTCTACACCGAGACCGGGGTCGCTAACACGGGAGGTGTCATTAAATATTGTTTAATGTCCTCGAAGGCCTTCCGGCATTTCTCTTCCCAAATAAATTTGGCGTCCTTTATAACTAATGCCGAGAAAGGTCGACACCTACTCGACAAGTTCGAGATAAAGCGTCGAAGATATGCCAGCTTCCCTTGAAAAGATCGTAGTTATTTTAAGGTTTTGGGAGGCGGCATTTCTAAGATAGCTTTAATCTTTTCTGGGTCGATTTCAATTCCACGATGTCGGACAACGAATCCCAAGAATTTCCCGTAGGAGACACCCAAGGCGCATTTTAAGGGATTCATCTTAAGGTTAAATTGTCTTAATCGTTCGAAAACAATTCTCAAATCATACAGGTGGTTTTCCTTTACTTTGCTTTTGATGACCACATCATCCACGTAGCATTCGACTTGATTGTGGATGAGATCATAAAAAATTCTTGTCATTGCTCTCTGGTAGGTTGCTCCTGCGTTCTTCAGTCCGAATGGCATCACTGTGTAGCAATATTCTCCGATCGGCGTTCTGAATGCTATAAGTTTTTCATCTTCTGGAGCCATTTTTATCTGGTTGTATCCTGAAGATCCATCCATGAATGAGAATATTTCATGTGTTGAAGCGATGTTGATCATTAATTCGGGATCGGTAGAGGAATTCATATTTTGGACATGCCTTGTTTAAATCTCTGAAATCCACACAAATTCTGATCTGACCATTCTTCTTCCTGACTGGCACCACATTGGCTAACCAAGTCGGGTATTGTTCTTCACGGAAAAATTTAGCGACTATTAGCTTTTTAACTTCAGCTATGACTTGTTGTTCGCTTTCTAGATGCATTCTTCTGGGACCTTGTCTGACTGGAACAGAAGTAGGATCCACTCCTAGCTTATGGATCGCGACCTCCGGAGCTAATCCCGGCATCTCATTGTAGTTCCAAGCAAAACGAGTCTTTAAATTCCATTAATAACTTTATTATTTCTTCGGAGTCTTCTTTATTGAGTAAGGAGCTAACAAAGGTAAGTCTAGGCTCTTCGCTAGTACCTAAGTTAACTTCTGTTAACTCATCTATTGTAGATTTGATCTCTTCTTCGAATTCTGCTGGAGCGTTTCCAATTTGTAAATCTTCAAATTCTTCTGTAGTTTCCATGCAGTTTTCATTAGACTCACAAGTGACAACCAAGCAAAATTCAGTATCGTCAACTGATCCTACTGTGCCGAATCCGAGACCATGTTTTCAATTGGGTGGACGACCGAAGTTATTCCATAAATTTTCAAAATGTTGTGATTGGCCTTTTGTCCATTATCGAGGTAAGAAACCACGCTGAATTAAATTTTGAACACAGGGAGTGTACCACTCAAAAGGTAATTCCATTAATTCTGATAAAGTAGCATCTTCAAATTGTACATTATTTTCAGTTTTGGAGGAAGGAGCACCACGGTAGAATTTGATGGGCTTTGCACCACCGCTACGTACCTCTTTGACCACCATACCCTCGATCTTATTAGAATGGATCGGGGTCAGGGTCATAGTATGTACATAGTGGTTAATCTTCTTGTGCATCGATTCATATTCTTCGTTCTTCTCATCTTTGAGAGAGATCTTGAATTGCGGCTTCTTCCGACTTATTGTCGCTGCTTCTTACTTGATCTTGTTGACCTCATTTTTTATGAGGTCTTCTCTTCTTCTCTCTAGTACTTAGGATCTAGCCTTAGGCTTTTCCTTTGACTATCTTAGAGGACTAGAATTGGGATCCACCACTTAGAAATTCAAACCACTTCTTAAGTCCCTGCAAACTCCACAAACTTGACTATAGACCCCTAATCACCTAGAGGGTTGAAATCAAATGTGGAAGTTTAAAGGATGAGTTCCTATAGGACTCTTTGGCCTTAGGACTGCCCTGGGTGGCCTGGTCTGGTGAAGGGCCGACTTACACATACACTACACTTATGCACTACACTTCCACACACCTCCTAAAACCACACCCATACCCAACTTGACCTCCTGACTCATGTAGGTGATCCACATGGATGGTCCTTAACCCCTAAGCCCTTGGCTAAGAGGGTTAGGAACAACATAATGGATGCCTCAAATGAGTCCCTTCATGGCTCATGTGGGCTTGATATGGCTTCATGGCTCAACAAAAATGATTTTATTCCACTTATATTCACCCAATCTTCAATTTTCCAAATCTTCAATTTTCTAAATCTTCAATTTTCCAAATTTTCAATTTTCCAAATTTTCAATTTTCCAAATTTTCAATTTTTGACCCCCGGGACCCTACACCCGCCTAGCCTACCCAAAACCCTTGAAATCACCCAAATTTTTCAAAAATTTCCAAATCACCCAAAATTCCTCAAAATCAATCCCAAACATTCCCACATTACCCAAATTGATCACTCATAGCCAAAAATACCAAAAATTCCAAAAATACCTCCCAATACCCTCCAAATACCCAAAATACCCCTCTTGATCCAAAAATCCAAAAATTCAGAAAATTCCCAGAAAATTCCAAAAAAATCCCAAATATTCACAATTTCATTTTGTCCAACTACACCATGGGCCAATTTTGTCAATTTACCCTACTTTTTTCAAAACCCCCAATTTGACCCATTTTAACCCTAAGTGAACCCAATGTCAAACCAAACCTACCCAATTGACCCAAATTCTGGTCCAATTCAATTCTAAAATTCAATTCAACATTCCCAACACCAATCTAGACCAAACCCAAGTCCAATTTGATTGACATTTGGGTCCAATTTCACTTTTGGCCTTAAAGCCCAATTTGGACCCATGACCCAAACCTAAACCAAACTCACCCAATTCAACTCCAATTAACCCCAAATCTTTTCCAAACCTCCCTTAACATCACTACAAACAAAACACTAACATGATTTTCCCAACATTTAGACCCAAACCCCACTTAAATTCAACCCAAAACCAAAAAGCCCAATTTTGACCTAAACCCAAACCTAACCCAAATAAGCCCAAAACCCAAAATCAAAGCCCAACCAAAGCCAAAACCTCTTTGAAACACTCCCATAAACATTTCCCAACATTTATTTTACATCAATTTCAACCCTAGCCTAACATTGGCCCAAGTTAGCCCAATTTGACCTATATTGGCCCATTCACCAAAGAAGCCCAAATCCAACCCAATTCAAACCCAAATCATGCCAAACTCATTTCAAATCACTCATGACATATCCCTAAACCAAACCCAACAATTATTTGGCCCAAACTTCTACAAAATTCCCATCCATGAATTCATTTTGAAACTTAAAAAACCCACTTACATGAAACCTTCCTAAAGCCCATCTTCACCAAAATCCAAAGGGCTAAAATCAATCCAAAGCCCATATGACAAATTCTTCTCATCATACCCTCAATTAAATCAATCCCTAAGTTTCAAAACTCATCATGAAGCCATTCCAAATTAAGCCCCATACAAATTCCCATCAAAATACCAAAATTTTCTTAAATCCATTTCCATGAAATCGACTTAACTTTTCCCAAGCCAAAGGTGAGCCATGAAGCCATGCATGAGCCACATGGAAGCCATGAGAGCCTCTTTACATGTCACCATGCCATTTTGGTCAAAAGGAGGAGACTCTTTCCTTAATTCCTAAAGGCGATTAACCACTCCCATGATTCCCCTTAACCATGCTTATGCCTAATTGTGCTTGGATGGTGACTTGACCCTACCGATTATGCTCGAGCCAAATCACTTTTCCTTCGACCTAAACCAAGCCTTGGGTGGTGCACCTAGCCCAAAGGGATGGGTTGACCAATTTGAGCCAAAATGAGCCCTCTCCCATTCCATTCTAATCCAAGCCTTTTACACATGGCATTTGCCAATTGCCTACACTAAACCCCAGCCCTGACCCACCTGAACAAGATGGTGACCAATGCCTGGCCGGCCAGCCACCAGGTCGCTGGAAAATACCACACCCAAGAGCTCACATGTGAGCAAACTTTGGAATTCTACCTTGCTGAGCTGCCCCATGCCCAATGGCCACCATAGCTGTTCTTCCTATGCCCAGAGCAGCTGATCCGAACCCTTGGCCATCCCTGTGAGGCTCTCCAGCCACCTCTATTTAAACCCGACCCCCTCACGGCCATGAGAGGAGAGTTGCACAAACCTTGCCGAAACTCTACCAAAATTGTTCCAAACTCTACTCCATACTTAGAGCAGTTGATCCCCAGTGTCAATTTGCCCTAATCCCCACTGACAGAATCCAATTTCTCAACTGAAATTTCACCCAAAACCAGGACACTTTGCCACAGTGAGTCAATCCTCAAATTGATTGGTCCTACACCTTCACTGGACCAAGAGGAGAAGTTTTCCACTGAAAGCCCCATCTCCAGGCCACCCACTTGTTCCAGCCTCCAAGCTTTGTGGTCGGCTGTGGTCACTTTCATAGCTAGACAATTCACCAGACCAGGAGACTTCATCTGGAGATTGCTGGGATCCAATCGAAGGTGACACAACCCTCAGATCGAAGCCACACTTCTCTGAGCAAAGGTATGAGCTAATTCTTCATCCCGAGCTTCTGGAGATTCTCCATTTCAAATGCTTTAATTTCAATGCATGATCACCGTATAGATGTGTTCGTCTCTTCAAGATGAATCCATAGAGCACAAGAACACCAAAATCCGTTAAGTATTGAGTGAGATATTAGGGATTTAGTGTGGACGGCTCTCGGGTGAGGACGCTTGGGGACGATGAACGGATGCTGTTCATTTAATACACGCACGGACGGAAGGCCAGGATCGCGCCGGATCAGGAGATCGAACGACACAGCGGGCCCCTGGAGCGCTGAGTTGGATGGCGGCGCCGAATCAGAAGGTGACGCGTGTGCGTTCGGAGCTGCCGAGGTTGACGCGGCGCCTCGTAGATAAATAGAAAATTATGGTATTTTCTGATTTATTTAATTCCCTAAACTTCAAAAATCGATAACTTTGTGTATAAAAATCAGAAAAATAAAATAAAAATACTCTCTTGCTTAGTTAACAGAGGAGAATAATGTGGAAAAGAAATCATTTAATTTCATCAAGTATTTTATTTTTAATGATTTATTTCCCCTCTGCATTATTATAATTCTCCATGCATATAGGAAATTCACCATGGCATGAGACCATAGGGCTTTTGAAGCCTCCGAATTTGGGAACATTCCCCGAATTTTCCAAAGTCAGAGGCCATCCCTATGAGAAGTTATTGATTTTTCAAATTCATGTTACTATTTTGAGTATTTTAAATCCAATAATTAGCATGTTGTGAACTAAATTCTAGAAAAATTTGGTGATGTCTCTTATGACCAGAGGACCCTAGGAAAAATAGGTTTTGAATTAATTCATTTAAAATAACCCTAATTGGCTTAAACATCCAAAATAGGTCCCTAATTAATTAGAGTTAACCATACATCAAATTCACTTGAAATCAATTCTCCACTGACCTTTAGGATCAGAGGAACCCACCATAAAAATTTGAAGTCAATAGGACTTGGTTAGCCCTACTAAATGGGTTGATTAAGCCATTTAGCTAATTTAAACTTTAAAAATTCATAACTTTCAAAATACTTTTCAAAAATTCACCAAATTAATTTTTGAGCCTCTCTAATATTAGAGGAATTTAAGAAAATTAAAATTTCAATTTTCTAAAAAAGTTGATTTTTTTGTATTATTTTAATATTTTAATAATTAAAAAATAATAAAAATCACAAAAATAATAAAATTCACCAAAATATCACATTTTGAATCTTAATAACTTAGGAACAAACCCCATATTTTTCTTAGGTTTATTTGGTGAGATATTAAATTTTAAAGCCCTAAGGTAATTTTAAAATTAAAAAAAATATATTTTCTAGTATTTCCACTAAAATAATTCTAATAAATCAAAGAAAAATCAGAAAATTGTAAAAATTGATTCTCTGATTTACTTGATATCAGAGAGATTTTTAAAAAATATAAAATTCATTTTTCAACCTTTACTTTATTTTTAAAGTAATTAATACTCCAAAACTTAAAATAATTATAATAAAAATAATATAATTCAAAAAATCACCAAAATTGGTCCAAGTGGTCCACTAGTCATTAGGAATGTCCCATAATTTTCTTAAGGACAGAAACTTTTCCTTGGTCATATTATTAAATTTTCCTTGGAAATCTCTATTTTCCACCAAAAATAATTACATAAATAAATTAAATGCAGAAAAATCACATTTTCTCCTCTCATGTCTTTATTGACATATGAGTGAAGTCTCATAAAAATTTCAAGTTTATTTAAGCTCAATTTAGTGATTTATGAAATTATTAAGCTTGAAGGGCAAGGTGGTAATTAAAGTTTTAACCTTTAATTAAAACCTTAGGTTTAATAAAATTAAAGAGTAAAATATTTGATCCTAATATGATTTGGATGATTGAAATTTAAATAATTAAAGGGTAGAAACCTATTAAATAATTTAAAATAAGTGAAATAAACTTTAATTAAATAATTGATTAAATTTGGAAGAATAATAAAGTTGGAATTATTAAATATGGATATTATTAGGAAGAGATTTATTCTTTGATCTAAGAATCCCTAAATTAATCATCTCAATAATATTTAATTCCTAATTAAAATGGTAATCCAAATTTAAGTTTTAAAATGTTAAAGGACTTAATCATTAAAATTAAATTAAAAGTTAAATTATTAAACTCTTTTTAAATTTTCAATTAAATTAAAATTAAAAAAATTAAATTAAATTAAAGATTAAATTAAATTAAATCAAACAAATTAAATTAATTTAAATTAAATTAAATCAAATAAATTAAATTAAATTAAATTAAAATTAACAAATTAAATTAAAATTTAATTAAATTTAATTAAAATTAAATTTAATTAATTAAATTAAATTAAATTAAAAAAATAATAAATAATTAAATTAAATTAAATTAAAATAAAATAATAAAATCAAGTTAAAATTAATATCAAATCAAATTAAATTAAATTAAAATTAGAACTAAACCAAATTAAATTAAATTAAAGTTAAATTAACAAAAAAATAATAATAACATCACATAAGACAAAGAAATTCAAAATAAAGCAACTTGAACACTATTCCAAATTTAAACCCATTAATTTAAATTAAATCATAAACCACTTGAACACCAATTTGCCCTCGAAAGCTTTGGTTATCATAACTCCTAAACAGAACGTTAAATGAAATGTTACTTCACCTATAGGATATTCAAATGTCCTAATTCACCGAGCAAGATAACAAAACTTGAATTCCGGACGATTGATTCATTTGTATGATTAAATTCATTTGGACTTAAAACAATCCTATCAGTATTGAAAAGATGTTTAAGATTCTTCTTAAGCACTTCCTCAATATGATAGGATATTTATAAGAACAGTTGGACTTAATTGTTCTTTGATGAAGAAAATCGTCTTCATACCAAGATACAAGAACCTAGACATCATAGGAAATGACTAGCTATAGGATTAGGAATTTGGTAGAAAACCATAACCCTTCCCTTAGCTTTACCTAGGAACTTGCTTAAATATTCTAATTGTATTTTAAGTGCAGCTTGGGATAACAGGAAGACCCTCCAGGTACGTTTTTATTTTATTGTAATTTACCTTATTGCAATTTGTTTAATCGCATCGCACTTACTTTTCTGGCATGATAACAACTGTTGCATGAAAACCCACACCTTTAGGATAGTCCCTAAAACTGAAACCAAAACTAAGTTAAAAGTCATTACAAGATAAAACTCACCGCCACAACATTTCAAAATATGAAACAACTCAAAATTTAATCACAAACAGAACACAAAACTGCAATTACAACTAAATTAAAATGCCCTGTTGGATGATCGGGAATACCTCGGATGATGTAACCTACGTGTTGCTAACGGGATTTGCCACGGTCTAAATGAAAGTGTGGAACTCATTCAGTTGAGTTTAGCAAATTCATCTGGACTAAGTGAATCCGATAAAAATAACGATGCCGGAAGGATGGAACCGTGGGAGCTTAACCGGTGTTGTTATAATCAACTTTAAGATTTGTTTTAAATATAACATAAAAATACTTGGAAATTAAGATTTTCTCTAAACCAAAACACTTTTCTCATCTCCTGATTTATGACTTCTAAAACTAAACCTCTCGCAACAACAAGGAGCTCGGGGCTTGGTGGGCGACACGGCCATCGTCATCAGCAAAACCTGAGTCTACTTCAGCAAAACTTTCTTAGAATTAAATAACCAAGCCATAGGACTTCGAGGTAGTTTGCCTAGTGCAACATAAATCCTCAACCTTTTGTTAGGCATTTGCATGATCATGTCATGTAAATTAAGCCCTAATCGGTCTTAGGACTCCGAGGTAGTCGTCCGATACGACATAAACCCTCACATCTTCGAGGCTATTTGTATGATTATGTCATACGAATATAAGTCCTAATTAATTAAAATTGGCAAGATCAAAACATTAAATAAACATTAGGATTTTCTTAAACTCGAAACCAAACAATAGGATAGTTTGGGAAGTTGCCAAGATTCCTCTTGGATCCTCAACTTCCCCTACTCCTCTTCCTTTGGATTCCCAAAATAAAATGTTCCAAATTTGATCCATTCCCTATTAAAATTCCAAAATTCAATTCTTTGAAAACTTAAACTTTGGAATTCTTGAGAGCAGAACTACTGATTATTATCGAGAGTTTTCTTAGGTGATTCCCGTCACTTAAGATGTAATTAACTATAGGGGCTTGCCCTTATAGGGAATTTTAAGAACCCAGGTAATATAAACCCTGTTTAATTCATTGATGTTAAGCAGGGGAATTTGTCGGCTTATAAAAATGGTTCGCAGATCAAACGGATGTCACAAATCTTCTAGTTTATTTAATCGAGCCCCATCGTTAAGCAGTGTGTCTATTCTTCGGGATAGATACACGGTTTGTGATGTGGTGCTCGTTTATATAAACTATTCGGGATGTGAGATCAGTTTGATTTCATATCTTAAAATTTTCAAATTTAAAATTATTTTCAAAAATCAAATACTACTTTTCAAATTATTTATTTAAATTAAATTAAAAATTCGCCGACAATTTCTGTAGGCGACCCCCTTTTCAAAACACAACCTAAAAATATGCCGACATATTTCTGGCGACTCCGCTGGGGAAAAATTCCTCTCTCCATTTTAATAAGGCAATTCTGCTTTCAAAAATCGGTAGTTTATCCATGTCCCTTGTGGATCAAGCTACCCTTCTTTCCGTTGGAATACTATGTTCATTTCTACCTTGAACGAGTATAGCCAACATTCTCTTGGATTTAGGAGCCACTGTTTAGACACCCCTAAATATAGAGGTTCCGAGATCCTTTTACCTCATTTCTGAGGTGGGATGGACCCCCAATAGGTGTTAGTTTAGGAGTGATCCTTCGAGTCGAGAAGTCTTGCATAAGACTTTCTTTTCCCTTCCAATTCTGAATCAGTTTTTTTACCTTCTCTACACCTTTGAACATTCCGTTCCTAATAAATAAACCCTCTAATGAATGACTCTTTTAACAAACAACTCCTTCTTATAAATACATGAACAAGAATGTGTTTGGACTCTTTTCGATTCCTTTCTTTTCGTCCTGATGAGAAGAAGCATAACTTGGGACTGACAATCAGAATCTACCCTGCAGAAATGGAAGCCCCGAAGCTGATTTTCTCCTTCACCAATGGATCGGACTTCGCCGTTTATAAGGATGAGCCGCCCGACAATGGGATCATCCGGTTTGGACAAGGATTCGAGAACACAAATGTCGATATCACCGATGTTGCTCTTTTCACGCTGACAAACAAAGTATCTGAAACTGAGAAGCCGTTGATCGAGTTCAACCTTAGGTCAACTCAAGAGTTTCCTCCCCTGCAAAAGATTCCAACTAAGAGGAGTACTCGCTCGTCCACGGAAGGACCGTTGTTGCTACCCCCACTCGGTCCGGTTGTCTCCGGACCTACCCCGGCTTCGCCAAATTAAAGGGGAAGGAAATCCGTAACTATGGTGAACTCGTTACCGTGGAGGGTACGGACCTTCCCGTGAGACCTTCGTTTTTGAAATCGGGTCCGACTCGAGAATTCCATCACTAACACGGACCCAAAGAAGGAACAAGTAGGAAGATTGCTAGGAAAGCCAGAGCTGCTGAAGTCGCTTTCTTAGAAGAAATCCCAGAGTACACACAATTACCTGAATACATACCATTGCCTGAAGATACACCCCTTTTGGAAGGAAGTAGATTTCATCCCCTTTCCGCCGCAGCTGATGAGGAAAATGTCCGCAGGATTGTTTCTACTTTACCTCGACCCGCATACTACAACGACAGCAGAAAGAAAAGGGCTAGGATTACACCATTTGTCCGACTACATACTGTGATTGAGAGGTTAGCAAAGAAGGAAAAGTGCCCCGTATCAGAAATTCTAAGAAGGATAGGGCGGGTGCCAGTCAAATCCCGTCTTGGGCCGCGAGTAGAACCTGCCATCGTTACAGAAAAGCCAAATAAAAGGATGAAGGCTAGTCCGCCTGTCGTTGTTTCGGGATTGCGGATTAGGGAGGAAACCACCTTCCAAGCATTTGGCCGACGGACCATCCGGTCCTAGACCTTCGTCTGCTAGAAGGATGGTATGGCGTCCCACTATCTGGACAATTAAGATTGAAACAACGACTCGAGAAGGAAAGTCTCGTCGGGAGACTTGAATCCGAAGAAAGCGCTACTGCAGTAAAGGGGACTCATGAGAAGGGAACCCGACAGCTATCACAAGACAACTGCAAGGATGCGCAGAAAGGACCCCTAGAGGATGCTATGGAAAAGTTGAGAACTGATATTCGACGATTAACAAAGGAAAGAGAAGAGAAATTCGGAGATGAGATTGATTCGTCGGAATTCATGGATGATGAGTATGCAGAAATCAACATGGTCGAGACACGAGCTTCGTCAGCTTCACAAGGTGCTACTACAGCCGCAGAAAGAGAGGAGCCGGAAGTAATGAGGAGGCAGCTTCAAGAGAAAGATGATACGATCGCCCAAATGGCAAAGAGGATGGAAGAGATGGCTGTAGCCCTAACCACTCTCCAGAGTCAAGTGCAACCCCAAAGGGAGACACCCCCAGAGGTCATTCACATTATAGACGGAGGAAAGGAGATTACGTCCGTCAACGGGGATGATCAGTTAAAGAAGGATGCGACACAGAGCATAATTCCAGAAAAGGATATCAAGAGCTTGGTGGAACAGCAGGTGCGAGAAGCCTTAGCACAATCAAAGAGCGGGACATCTATTCGGACGGGTAGACCTTACCCTGAAGAATTCGACGCTGTCCAATACCCGAAAGGCTTCGTACCACCTCTGTTCAAGACCTTTGATGGAACCGGGAACCCCCGACAGCATGTTGCAAACTTTCATGCCAGTTGTTGCAATGCCGGCAGAAGTGATGCATAACTCTTCCGACAATTTGTCAGCAGCCTGTCAGGGATCGCCTTTGATTCGTATGCAAAATTACCGAATGGTTCGGTGAAGACATTCTCAGAACTAGAAAACCTCTTCATCAAGCGATTTGTCGGAGCTCAGCACCACATCACTATAGGTGATTTAATGGTAGAGAAGCAGAAGCCGAACGAAACTTTGGTGGATTACATACTTCGATGGAGGAACCTAAGTATGAAGTGTGAACCACAATTACAAGAACAACATGCAGTCGGTATCTTACTTAAAAGCATTCACGGCCAGATAGCACTTCTCCTCAAGGGATTTACTATTAAGACTTTTGAGAAGTTGTTAAGCAAGGCCGGGAGCTCACAAGAGGAGGCGAAGCAATTAAGTTTCGCCGACAAGACGGACAAGCAAAAGCCCGTGAAGACTTTTGAAAAGAAATCCGAGATCGTTGCGAGCTAGTCGAGAAAGGCAAGCAACCGATGCAAATACGGCCGTAACGGCCGCAGAAAATTCAACAGAATTACCAGCAACCCCGACCCAGCTATCAGTCATCTCCACAGTATGAACAACCGCCTCGTCCGCAACGTACATTAAGGGAGCTTCTGAGCAGGGAGTACCCCTTCAAGAATGAGGCAGTACCAAAAATGTTCCGCAGTCTGATGAAGACTCCAGATTTCCAATTGCCAGAGCCAAAGAGACCAGAAGAAGTCAACAAGAAAGGTGATCCCAACTTTTGCCCTTACCACCGGATGCTTGGACACAAGATAGAGGATTGTATTACCTTTAAAAGTTGGCTCAACGACAACCTTCGGAAAGGGAATATAACAATCACGAAGGAGTGCATGAAGGAACCCCAGAAAGGAGGTTCCGTCAATGTTGTCTCGACTGATCTCATTGTTCCGATAGATCCCTATGCGACTGATGATGGATGGACTACCGCTTGGACAAGGTCTTCGAAGAAGATTTTGGATCACATCCAAACCGCTTCGGTGCGAGCCTCAATTCAGAGTTTGAAACCTATTAAGTCGGCACTATCACTTGCAATAGAAGAACCACCTCAACAGGAGACGATTGAAGAGAAGAAGAAAATCAATGAAGAAGAGAAGACCGAGGCTCCTAAAGCTAGACTAGGGGCTGCTTATCCTAGGATAGTTGTTTCGGATTCGGGGGAGAAATCCCTCGAATCTCTGACTCTGTATGATTATCTGCTCACTCCGGTGGGATCTTATAATGATAAGGGTTATGGCGTTGGCTACGTTTTGACTTTTTCTAACGATTACGTAACTAGCAACAATCCGGACATCGATTTCAATACCAATGACAATTCTCAAATCATACACAATCTCGACGATCACAATGACGAAGAAGACATCCATCAAGGAGGCTACGAGAGTTCAACGAGCAATGAATCTATCTGCAAGTTCCGAGGAGCTCCAGTCACAATAGAGTTAGAGCCTTCGGACTCTGAAGCTAATCCAGAAGAACCTGTCATTCCGATTCAGGAGGAAACACCAGCAAACTCGATACTAGAGTCAGGAGAAATTACAGAAGTTAACTTAAGAAGTGGAAGAGTTCTACCTCCGAGAATGGGTCCAAAGGACAAAGGGAAGCAGGTGGTTATTCAGGAAGAACCAACCCCGGCAGAAGAAATACCCATTCGAGAAGAAATCGAGACACATGAAAATAAAGTGGACTACAACATGCTAGCCCATCTCAGGAAACTACCGGCCAAACTGAGCATCTACGATGCTCTCATCTTATCAAAGGAGATGAGAGAAGCTCTGATCAAGGCCTTACTTGATCCGGAAATTTGCTTAGCTCAAATGGCCGGAGATTCCTTAGATGAGGTTTGCTCGTTAAAGGAACAGCGAGGTGTTACCTTCATGGACAATGACCTACTACTTGGGACAACAGATCACAACCGACCGTTGTACATTTCAGTTACAATTGGGAAGTTTACACTCTCCAGAGTATTGGTGGATCCAGGAGCATCAATTAATATAATGAGTCTTTGAAAGCTAGCATATTTGGAAATTGATGCTCGCGAGCTCGAAGAAGACAAAATGTTATTAAGAGGATTCAACCAGAAATGAGAAAGAGCCCTCGGATTAATAACACTACTAATGAAGACCAGTGACTTAGCAAAGACAACCGCAAAATTTCACATAATTGATTCAGAAACGTCGTTCAACTCTCTACTGGGCCGACCATGGATACATGAAAACAGGATGGTACCATCATCTCTACAACAGTGCATCAAATACTACGATGTAGGGGAACAGTGCATCAATGGTGACTTACAGCCATTCTCCGTACATGAAATTGGAATACATGAAGATGCAGCTTATTATGCACCTCCGAAGAAAACACTCTTCTCCAGAGATACCATGACGAATGAAGCAAAGAAAATTCGGGACAATGAAGAACCTGAAGTTCTAGTCCAACAGTCACTCACCACTCCCTTACGACGAGATGGTGAAGGTTTCTCCACAACTCGCATCCGAGGTCGAGGCCGGGGACGAGGTCGTGGCAGAGACGTTAGGACATTTGGACAGAGGAAACCGGCCATCAATGTTGATTGGGAATATAGTTCTGAAAAAGAAAAAGAAATCAAACAAGAAGCAGCGACAATAAGTCGGAAGAAGCCGCAATTCAAGATCTCTCTCGAAGATGAGAAGAACGAAGAATATAAATCGATGTACGAGAAGATTAACCACTATGTACATACTATGACCCTGACCCCGATCAATTCTAATAAGATCGAGGGTATGGTGGTCAAAGAGGTACATAGCGGTGGTGCAAAGCCAATCAAATTCTACCGTGGTGCTCCTTCCTCCAAAACTAAAAATGATGTACAATTTGAAGATGTCACTTCATCAGAAGTAATGGAATTACCTTTTGAGTGTTACTCTCCCTGTGTTCAAAATTTAATTCAGTGTGGTTTCTTACCTCGAAAATGGACAAAGGGCCAATCACAACATTTTGAAAAATTATGGAATAACTCCGGTCGTCCACCCAATTCAAAACATGGTCTCGGATTCGGCACAGTAGGATCAGTTGACGATACTGAATTTTGCTTGGATGTCACTTGCGAGTCTAATGAAAACTGCATGGAAACTACAGAAGAATTTGAAGATTTACAAAATGGAGATGCTCCACCAGAATTCGAAGAAGAGATCAAATCTACAATAGATGAGTTAACGGAAGTTAACTTAGGTACTAGCAAAGAGCCTAGACCTACCTTTGTTAGCTTCTTACTCAATAAAGAAGACTCCGAAGAAATAATCAAGTTATTAATGGAATTTAAAGACTGTTTTTCTTGGAGTTACGATGACATGCCAGGATTAGCTCCAAAGGTCGCAGTCCATAAGCTAGGAGTGGATCCTACTTCTGTCCCAGTCAGACAAGGTCCCAGAAGAATGCGTCTAGAAATCGAACAACAAGTCATAGCTAAAGTTAAAAAGCTAATAGACGCTAAATTTGTCCACGAAGAACAAGTACCCAACTTGGCTAGCCAATGTGGTGCCGATCGAAAAGAAGAATGGTCGGATCGGAATTTGTGTGGATTTCGGAGATTTAAACAAGGCATGTCCAAAGGATGAATTCCTCTACCGATCCCGTAACTAATGATCGACATTGCTTCGACACATGAAATATTCTCATTCATGGATGGATCTTCGGGATACAACCAGATAAAAATGGCTCCGGAAGATGAAAAACTTACGACGATTCGGAACGCCGATTGGAGTATATTGCTACACAAAGTGATGCCATTCGGACTGAAGAACGCAGGAGCAGCATACCAGAGAGCAATGACAAGAATTTTTGATGATCTCACCCACAATCAAGTCGAATGCTACGTGGACGATGTGGTCATCAAAAGCAAAGTAAAGGACAACCAACTATATGATTTGAGAATTGTCTTCGAACGATTAAGACAATTTAACCTTAAGATGAATCCCTTAAAATGCGCCTTCGGCGTCACCTCCGGGAAATTCTTAGGATTCGTTGTCCGACATCGTGGAATTGAAATCGACCCGTAAAAGATTAAAGCTATCTTAGAAATGCCGCCTCCCAAAACCTTAAAGCAACTACGATCTTTTCAAGGAAGCCGGCATATCTTCGACGCTTTATCTCAAACTTGTCGAGTAGGTGTCAGCCTTTCTCGGCACTAGTTAAAAGGATGCCAAATTTATTTGGGAAGAGAAATGCCGAAGGCCTTCGAAGACATTAAGCAATATTTAATGACACCTCCTGTCTTAGCAGCCCTGGCCTCGTGTAGACCGTCGATACTTTATACCGCGGCTTTAGACGACTCTCTCGGAGCCCCGTTAGCCTGAGTCAATGATGAGGGTAAAGAAAATGCTCTTTATTACCTAAGCCGTCGTTTACTTCCGACGGAAATAAGGTATCCCGCAATTAAAAAGCATTGTTTGGCCCTGATCTTCGCTGCTCAAAAGCTCGAGCACTACATGCTTTCTCATAAGGTCAACTCGATCTCGAAATTTAATCCATTGCGATACTTCGATGACTCGTCCAACGCTTTCGGCGGACTTGCCGGATGGTCAATGATATTATTGCAATTCGATATAACTTTCATGCCTCTTCGTGCCGTAAAGGGAAAAGTCCTAGCAGACTTCCTCGCTGCACACCCTCTGCCGGCAGAATCTCCTCTCAAAGACGACTTGCCAGACGAACAAATAATGAGCCTAGAATACCCTGATGATCGACGTTGGGAATTATATTTCGACGGAGCATCTTCAGCACACAAAGACGAAGAATCGCAAGTGATAGTGCCCGGTAAGGCAGGAATCGGACGAATCTTTATAACACCGGAGCGGGGGATGTTAAGATACTCCTACCACATAACAGAGCCGTGTACAAACAACGAAGCAGAATACGAAGCCCTCATAACATGACTGGAATTAACTATTCAAATGGGGATAACATACATCAACATCTATGGGGATTCACAGTTAATCATTCAACAGATCACCAGATAGTACAGAATTTTAAAACCAAGACTCGAGCAATACTTCCAGTATGTCATACAGCTGTTAGAACAGATTCCGAATGTGACAATCTACAAAATTCCCAGGAAAGAAAATGCTTTAGCAGATGCGTTAGCCCATTTCGCAAAAGAATTTGCCTGTTTGCAAGATGAATCAGTGGAAGTGTCAGTTCACGGACGTCAGGTCCTATCACAGCTCGACATAGACACAATACACAAATCAGAAAAAGAAAAAGGATTGGTTGTGGCAGTGACAGAAAATATAGAAGATTGGTGACAGACATTAATAGACTACATGCATAGGAAAACTACCAGACGATAGGTCGTTAGCCCATCAGATCAAGAAAAGAACTCTGTCCTACGCATTAATAAACAACGCATTATACAGAAGGTCTTTCGATCAAATGTGGCTAAGATGCCTAAGCGGGTCCGAGGCCCGTGAAATTGTTAAAGAGGTGCATTCAGGACTCTATGGCGCTCACCAGTCGGGTCCGAAGATGAAAATGAAAATTAAAAGACTAGGGTACTACTGGCCCTCGATGATGACCGACTACACGAAAATCGCCAAGAGCTGTCACCAATGCCAAGTGCACGGAGTGGTTCTACACCAATCTCCAAATGTGCTTCATCCGACAATTGCATCGTGGCCATTTGAATGTTGGGGCACGGATATAGTGGGTCCAATAGAACCACCAACTTCAAAAGGACATCGCTTCATTCTTGCGGCTACGGATTACTTTTCCAAGTGGGCGGAGGCGGTTCCACTCGGAGAAGTGAAAGCACACCACGTGCTACGGTTTTCAAGAACTAAGTTGTCTACCGTTTCGGAGTGCCGTGTAGGATCATCTCGGATAATGGGTCGGCATTCGAAGCACACAAATCAACAATTTTGTCGGGAGACACGGAATCGGCCGGCGATATTCAACAATTTACTACCCAAGAGCAAACGGCCCTGGCCGAGGCTTTTAATAAAACTCTCGTTCAAATTTTAAAGAAAACTTTGGACGACAATAAGAGAAATTGGCACGAGAAGTTATTAGAAGCCTTATGGGCCTACCGGACAACCTTCAGAACTCCTACTCAAGCTACACCTTACGCTCTGGTGTATGGGTCCGAGGCAGTGTTACCCTTAGAGGTTCAGCTTCCTTCACTCAAAATTGCAGTTGCAAACAAAATCACGACAAAAGATAATGCCAAATTACGACTAGAAGAATTGGAAATCCTAGAAGGGAAAAGACTTGCAGCGCAGCAGAATTTAGAACTATACCAAGCTAAGATGGTTCAAGCCCATGACAGACTGGTCCGTCCAAGAACCATCAAAGTTGGTGACTTAGTTCTCGTTCTCAAAAGACCTATCCTTGCACACCGCAAGATAGGAGGTAAATTTGAACCCACTTGGGAAGGACCGTTTGTGGTTAAGGCAGTCTACTCAGGAGGCTCCTACCAGCTAGTAAATTGCCAAGGAGAACGACATATGCTTCCGATCAACGGACGATACTTGAAGAAGTATTACTCTACCTGATGTTTCGAGGGAATGAATTCCTCATCCCTAGAAGCACGGGCGAAGTAGTTACTTATGACTGGGTCTGAACCCAAAAATAATAAAAAATGTGTTAAAAAAATAAAATCATGATAATAAAGTTTTCCTTGATTTCTTTTCCAAATCAAAATCTCTTCCTGATCTTATCCCACTTCATTCCTGTTAAATTTAAAAATACAAAAAGTAATAAAAAAACTGTCTCAAATAAACATTTTCTTAATGTTCTTGTTCTTAGTACAGCCCCTGATCCTTTTCCTTGTCTTTTCGCAGGGAAATGTCGAACGGGCGGTTGGTCCCGAACTTTAGAAATGGCGTAAGCCTTGCACTCGACGAAAAGAGGGTGAAAGATGGAGCGATAATAGAGATTGACTCGGACTTCGCACCGGTAGGCCTACAATACGAGGAAAGTGACCGGGTCCCGGTTGATCGAGAGGAACCGCCCGATCGGACAATAATGAAAGTGGGTGGCCCAAGCCACCAATCCAGCAGCAAGAAAAGGAAAACAAGCACTGAAGAAGATAAGAAAATCAAGTCTGTAGTCGCTACAGTAGAGGGCAGGCTTGTCAGCGCCACGCCCACAGAGATTCAGGAAATACGAAGAGCTACTCTCATAGCAACTCAACGAAGAAATAAAAATCGTCGTATCCTCAAGATGTTAACTAAATTAGCAGCAGACCAGCGCGACGAGGTTGTTGCTACTACCAGTACATACACTTCAAGGACACCGGTTCACCAGGAACTTGAAGAAGGGAAGCCAGCTCCCAGGATGACAGAAGAAACCAGGGAAATCTTAAGAAGAACAGAAGAAAGAAGGCTACAACGCCACCGGACAAAGTCAACAATAATGCATAACCTTGTTGCGGAAGCAACCCCGGAGGATGTCCCGACGGACACCATCCCCGAGGAGCCGAGGTATGCGGGAGAACGTGAAGGGATTGAGTCGTATATCCCACGATACGTCACTGGGCCCCGCCATTTGCGCATTATTCCGGAATACGAGCCGGAAAGAATGCGAATGTCGAAAAGAAAACTTTTGAATACTTCGAGAGAATCGAGGCGGGAGGATCAATATACTAGAAGGCCTCGAGCTACATACGGACGTGTTCTCGAATACAAACAACAACAAATCGTGGACCGCATCCGGGATTTGAAAAGAATGGGCCGAGCAGGGCCGCCTAAGAGAAAACACTTACTCAGAACCCCGGAGATGGATTCCAGGGAAAGGGAGAATTACAATACAATGCGGATGCTGCTACAACTTCGCAGAAGACAGGAAGGGAAACCCACCCGGAATACTCTGTCATGGCCAAGTGGATCCAATGCCATTAGTCATCAAAAGAATGGTAAAAATATTGATAACATGGAGGGTACCGCCAGCAGATTGCATACCCAACAGCTGCATTATTAACATTTACAAGAAGGGTGACTGCATACCCCCGCACACAGATCACCACGACTTTGTCAGACCTTTCTGCACAGTTTCTTTTCTAACCGAGTGTAATATCATGTTCGGATCTGACCTCCGGATAGTAGGCCCAGGTGAGTTCCGAGGGCCAGTGAAGATACCATTACCGGTAGGTTCCGTCATGATACTGAAGGGCAACAGAGCGGATGTCGCTAAACATTGCATACCAGGAGTACCAGTGAAGCGGATCTCAGTTACTTTCAGAAGGATGGATGACAGGAAGACATTTTACCATTTCCAGCCAGACCCGGAGCTAGAGAGCCTCCGGCCTTACGAGCTGTGAGTTGCATAGAAAATATCACACCTCCAACGTACATCCATACGGCATCCTTGCCATGGATGGATTGGAAGGTGATGTTATTGACCATGTACCCCACTATTCAGACATGGATTTTTGACAGATACCTTTTTTGGATGGATCGACAAAGATCATACATAGTCCGTTTTGAGTCTACATGGATTATATGAGATGTATTCCAGATCGAGTTGTATGATGTATCTTCAACATGATTGGAATGAAAGTGACCATGTCACATTTTTGGCCTTCACCTCTTTTGTGCAAATTGATCAGGAAATGCCATTAAAGTTAAATGAACTTCGAACATAGAACAGAAAAGAAACAAAAAAAAATAAAAGAAAACTTTCCTTAAAAATATAAAAAAGATGAACTCCAAATTCACGATAAAATAAAATTGGAATCGCTAAAGGACAAACAAAATGAGCACAAATTTTAAATCAAATTTCAAATTCAATCTTTCCAAATTTCAAATCAAATCTCAATCAAATTCAAACTCAACCTTCCAAATCTGAAATCCAATCCGTTCTATTCTCTCCCTTGTCTGGGATGAAAGCGGTTGATTCCATTGACACGGATCGAATCTGATGGCGAGGGATTATATCCAATCCAAACCAGTGACTTTCGATCAACTCTTTTGAGTGGGGTATGTAACATCTACATATTCCCTCCTAATCTATTTCCTTCATGAAAGTCTTTTTACAACTTTCATGAAATTCTCGAAACACCAAAATTCCACACTTTTCAAAAAAACACAACAAATCTTCGCAAAGTCAATGACTATTCAAATTCAAAACTTTTGGGTTGAGGATTTTACATCCGAGACTGCATTGCTTTAGGATCATTTCCCTATCGCAATGAAATACATCAAATTCAAACTTTTGGGTTGAGGATTTTACATCCGAGACTCGCATTGCTTTAGGATCATTTCCCTATCGCAATGAAATACATCAAATTCAAACTTTTGGGTTGAGGATTTTACATCCGAGACTGCATTGCTTTAGGATCATTTCCCTATCGCAATGAAATACATCAAATTCAAACTTTTGGGTTGAGGATTTTACATCCGAGACTGCATTGCTTTAGGATCATTTCCCTAGCGCAATGAAATACATCAAATTCAAACTTTTGGGTTGAAGATTTTACATCCGAGACTGCATTGCTTTAGGATCATTTCCCTATCGCAATGAAATACAACAAATTCAAACTTTTGGGTTGAGGATTTTACATCCGAGACTGCATTGATTTAGGATCATTTCCCTATCGCAATGAAATACATCAAATTCAAACTTTTGGGTTGAGGATTTTACATCCGAGACTGCATTGCTTTAGGATCATTTCCCTATCGTAATGAAATACATCAAATTCAAACTTTTGGAGTTGAGGATTTTACATCCGAAACTGCATTGCTTTAGGATTCTTTCCCTATCGCAATGAAATACATCAAAACCAAATTCTTGGGGTTGAGGATTTTACATCCGAAACTGCATTGCTTTAGGATTCTTTCCCTATTGCGATGAAGTACATCAAAATCAAACTCTTGAGGTTAAGGATTTTACATCCAATACCGCATTGCTCTGAGATCTCTCCTCATTATAATCATTCAATCTAATCAATTCAATTTTCTTTTGAGGTTGAAGATGTTACATCTAAAACCACAAAATTCCAATTTTCATTTCAAGTTCAAATCCCTTCAAATTAATTCTGACAAAACTTCAATCTAAATTAAAGCTCCAAATTGAAATCTAAGCTCACACATCAAAACTTAAACTGAAACAAAATAAAATCTAAATTGAAATTCCCCCAGATCAGGTGATTTGGGATTCACCTCCTTTTCCTTTCCCTAGCGAGAGTTCAGGAATCTCCAGTCTCAGAGATATACTTGACACTCCCCAGCGGAAATTCTTCTACTTCGTCCTAAGTTTGTCACTTGGACATCTGTGTTGGTTTTGTTGATCTTTTCGGTCAACACCAATACGCGCGGTGTGCTTGGTTAGCACACCACACCTATTGGGGGTCCATTTGTTGACCTCATTTTTGATGAGGTCTTCTCTTCTTCTCTCTAGTACTTAGGATCTAGCCTCAGGCTTTTCCTTTGACTATCTTAGAGGACTAGAATTGGGATCCACCACTTAGAAATTCAAACCACTTCTTAACTCCCTGCAAACGCCACAAACTTGACTATAGACCCCTAATCACCTAGAGGGTTGAAATCAAATGTGGAAGTTTAAAGGATGAGTTCCTATAGGACTCTTTGGCCTTAGGACGCCTCACGGGTGGCACAGTGCAGTGAAGGGCTGACTTACACATACACTACACTTATGCACTACACTTCCACACACCTCCTAAAACCACACCCATACCCAACTTGACCTCCTGACTCATGTAGGTGATCCACATGGATGGTCCTTAACCCCTAAGCCCTTGGCTAAGAGGGTTAGGAACAACATAATGGATGCCTCAAATGAGTCCCTTCATGGCTCATGTCTGCTTGATATGGCTTCATGGCTCAACCAAAATGATTTCACTCCACTTATATTCACCCAATCTTCAATTTTCCAAATTTTCAATTTTTGACCCCCGGGACCCTACACCCGCCTAGCCTACCCAAAACCCTTGAAATCACCCAAATTTTTCAAAAATTTCCAAATCACCCAAAATTCCTCAAAATCAATCCCAAACATTCCCACATTACCCAAATTGATCACTCATAGCCAAAAATACCAAAAATTACAAAAATAACTCCCAATACCCTCCAAATACCCAAAATATCCCTCTTGACCCAAAAATCCAAAAATTCAGAAAATTCCCAGAAAATTCCAGAAAATCCCAAATATTCCCAATTTCATTTTGTTCAACTACACCATGGGCCAATTTTGTAAATTTACCCTACGTTTGTCAAAACCCTCAATTTGACCCATTTTAACCCTAAGTGAACCCAATGTCAAACCAAACCTACCCAATTGACCCAAATTCTGGTCCAATTCAATTCTAAACTTCAATTCAACATTCCCAACACCAATCTAGATCAAACCCAAGTCCAATTTGATTGACATTTGGATCCAATTTCACTTTTGGCATTAAAGCCCAATTTGGACCCATGACCCAAACCTAACCCAAACTCACCCAATACAACTCCAATTAACCCCAAATCTTTTCCAAACCTCCCTTAACATCACTAAAAACAAAACACTAACATGATTTTCCCAACATTTAGACCCAAACCCCACTTAAATTCAACCCAAAACCAAAAAGCCCAATTTTGACCTAAACCCAAACCTAACCCAAATAAGCCCAAACCCCAAAATCAAAGCCCAACCAAAGCCAAAACCTCTTTGAAACACTCCCATAAACATTTCCCAACATTTATTTTACATCAATTTCAACCCTAGCCTAACATTGGCCCAAGTTAGCCCAATTTGACCTATATTGGCCCATTCACCAAAGAAGCTCAAATCCAACCCAATTCAAACCCAAATCATGCCAAACTCATTTCAAATCACTCATGACATATCCCTAAACCAAGCCCAACAATTATTTGGCCCAAACTTCTACAAAATTCCCATCCATGAATTCATTTTGAAACTTAAAAAACCCACTTACATGAAACCTTCCTAAAGCCCATCTTCACCAAAATCCAAAGGGCTAAAATCAATCCAAATCCCATATGACAAATTCTTCTCATCATACCCTCAATTAAATCAATCCCTAAGTTTCAAAACTCATCATGAAGACATTCCAAATTAAGCCCCATACAAATTCCCATCAAAATACCAAAATTTTCTTAAATCCATTTCCATGAAATTGACTTAACTTTTCCCAAGCCAAAGGTGAGCCATGAAGCCATGCATGAGCCACATGGAAGCCATGAGAGCCTCTTTACATGTCACCATGCCATTTTGGGCAAAAGGAGGAGACTCTTTCCTTAATTCCTAAAGGCGATTAACCACTCCCATGATTCCCCTTAACCATGCTTATGCCTAATTGTGCCTGGATGGTGACTTGACCCTACTGATTATGCTGAGCCAAATCACTTTTCCTTCACCCTAAACCAAGCCTTGGGTGGTGCACCTAGCCCAAAGGGATGGGTTGACCAATTTGAGCCAAAATGAGCCCTCTCCCATTCCATTCTAATCCAAGCCTTTTACACATGGCATTTGCCAATTGCCTACACTAAACCCCAGCCCTGACCCACCTGAACAAGATGGTGACAAATGCCTGGCCGGCCAGCCACCAGGTCGCCGGAAAACACCACAGCCGAGAGCTCACATGTGAGCCAACTTTGGAATTCCACCTTGCTGAGCTGCCCAATGGCCACCATAGCTGTTCTTCCCATGCCCAGAGCAGCTGATCCCAACCCTTGGCCATCCGTGTGAGGCTCTCCAGCCACCTCTATTTAAACCCGACCCCCTCACAGCCATGAGAGGAGAGTTGCACAAACCTTGCCGAAACTCTGCCAAAATTGTTCCAAACTCTACTCTATACTTAGAGCAGTTGATCCCTAGTGTCAATTTGCCCTAATCCCCATTGACAGAATCCAATTTCTCAACTGAAATTTCACCCAAAACCAGGACACTTTGCCACAGTGAGCCAATCCTCAAATTGATTGGTCCTACACCTTCACTGGACGAAGAGGAGAAGTTTCCCACCGAAAGCCCCATCTCCGGAGCCACCCACTTGTTCCGGCCCTCCAAGCTTTGTGATCGAGTCGTGGTCACTTTCATAGCTAGACAATTCACCAGACCAGGAGACTTCATCTGGAGATTGCTGGGATCCAATCGAAGGTGCCACAACCCTCAAATTGAAGCCACACTTCTCTTAGCAAAGATATGAGCTAATTCTTCATCCCGAGCTTCTAGAGATTCTCCATTTCAAATGCTTTAATTTCAATGCATGATCACCATATAGATGTGTTCATCTCTTTAAGATGAATCCATAGAGCATAAGAACACCAAAATCCGTTAAGTATTGAGTGAGATATTAGGGATTTAGTGTGGACGGCTCTCGGGTGAGGACGCTTGGGGACAATGAACGGATGCTGTTCATTTAATACACGCACGGACGGACGGCCAGGATCGCGCCGGATCAGGAGATGGAATGACACAGCGGGCCCCTGGAGCGCTGAGTCGGATGGCGGCGCATAATCAGAAGGCGACGCGTGTGCGTTCGGAGCTGCCGAGGTTGACGCGGCGCCGCGTGGATAAATAGAAAATTAGGGTATTTTCTGATTTATTTAATTCCCTAAACTTCAAAAATCCATAACTTTGTGTAGAAAAATCGGAAAAATAAAATAAAAATACCCTCTTGCTCGGTAAACAGAGGAGAATAATGTGGAAAAGAAATCATTTAATTTCATCAAGTATTTTATTTTTAATGATTTATTTCCCCTCTGCATTATTTTAATTTTCCAGGCATATAGGAAATTCATCATGGCATGAGACCATATGGCTTTTGAAGCCTCTGAATTTGGGAACATTCCCTGAATTTTCCAAAGTCAGAGGCCATCCCTATGAGAAGTTATTGATTTTTCAAATTCATGTTACTGTTTTGAGTATTTTAAATCCAATAACTAGCATGTTGTGAAATAAATTCTAGGAAAATTTGGTGATTTCTCTTATGACCAGAGGACCCTAGGAAAAATAGGTTTTGAATTAATTCATTTAAAATAACCCTAATTGGCTTAAACACCCAAAATAGGTCCCTAATTAATTAGAGTTAACCATACATCAAATTGACTTGAAATTAATTCTCCACTGACCTTTAGGATCAGAGGAACCCACCATAAAAATTTGAAGTCAATTGGACTTGGTTAGCCCTACTAAATGGGTTGATTAAGCCATTTAGCCAATTTGAACTTTAAAAATTCATAACTTTCAAAATACTTTTCAAAAATTCAACAAATTGGTTTTGGAGCCTCTCTGATATTCGGGGAATTTAAGAAAATTATAATTTCAATTTTCTAAAAAAGTTGATTTTTTGGTATTATTTTAATATTTTAATAATTAAAAAATAATAAAAATCACAAAAATAATAAAATTCACCAAAATATCACATTTTGAATCTTAATCACTTAGGAGAATCCCCATATTTTTCTTAGGTTTATTTGGTGAGATATTAAATTTTAAAGCCCTAAGGTAATTTTAAAATTAAAAAAATATATATTTTCTAGTATTTCCACTAAAATAATTCTAATAAATCATAGAAAAATTAGAAAATTGTTAAAATTGATTCTCTGATTTCATTGATATTAGAGAGATTTTTGAAAAATATAAAATTCATTTTTCAACCTTTACTTTATTTTTAAAGTAATTAATACTCCAAAACTTAAAATAATTATAATAAAAATAATATAATTCAAAAAATCACCAAAATTGGTCCAAGTGGTCCTCTGGTCATTAGAAATGTCCCAAAATTTTCTTAAAGACAGAAACTTTCCCTTGGTCATATTATTAAATTTTCCTTGGAAATCTCTATTTTCCACCAAAAATAATTACATAAATAAATTAAATGCAAAAAAATCACATTTTCTCCTCTCATGTCTTTATTGACATATGAGTGAAGTCACATAAAAATTTCAAGTTCATTTAAGCTCAATTTAGTGAGTTATGAAATTATTAATCTTGAAGGGCAAAGTGGTAATTAAAGTTTTAACCTTTAATTAAAACCTTAGGTTTAATAAAATTAAAGAGTAAAATATTTGATTCTAATATGATTTGGATGATTGAAATTTAAATAATTAAAGGGTAGAAACCTATTAAATAATTTAAAATAAGTGAAATAAACCTTAATTAAATAATTGATTAAATTTGGAAGAATAATAAAGTTGGAATTATTAAATAGGGATATTATTAGGAAGAGATTTATTCTTTGATCTAAGAATCCCTAAATTAATCATCTCAATAATATTTAATTCCTAATTAAAATGATAATCCAAATTTAAGTTTTAAAATGTTAAAGGACTTAATCATTAAAATTAAATTAAAAGTTAAATTATTAAACTCTTTTTAAATTTTCAATTAAATTAAAATTAAAAAAATTAAATTAAATTAAAGATTAAATTAAATTAAATCAAACAAATTAAATTAATTTAAATTAAATTAAATCAAATAAATTAAATTAAATTAAATTGAACAAATTAAATTAAAATTGAATTAAATTTAATTAAATTAATTAAATTAAATTAATTAAATAAAATTAAATTAAAAAAATAATAAATAATTAAATTAAATTAAATTAAAATAATAAAATCAAGTTAAAATTAATATCAAATCAAATTAAATTAAATTAAAATTAGAACTAAACCAAATTAAATTAAATTAAAGTTAAATTAACAAAAAAAATAATAATAACATCACATAAGACATAAAGAAATTCAAAATAAAGCAACTTGAACACTATTCCAAATTTAAACCCATTAATTTAAATTAAATCATAAACCACTTGAACACCAATTTGCCCTCGAAAGCTTTGGTTATCATAACTCCTAAACAGAACGTTAAATGAAATGTTACTTCACCTATAGGATATTCAAATGTCCTAGTTCACTGAGCAAGATAACAAAACTTGAATTCCCGGACGATTGATTCATTTGTATGATTAAATTCATTTGGACTTAAAACAATCCTATCAGTATTGAAAAGATGTTTAAGATTCTTCTTAAGCACTTCCTCAATATGATAGGATATTTATAAGAACAATTGGACTTAATTGTTCTTTGATGAAGAAAATCGTCCTCAAACCAAGATACAAGAACCTAGACATCATAGGAAATGACTGGCTATAGGATTAGGAATTTGGTAGAAAACCATAAACCTTCCCTTAGCTTTACTTAGGAACTTGCTTAAATATTCTAATTGTGTTTTAAGTGCAGCTTGGGATGACGGGAAGACCCTCCAGGTACGCTTTTATTTTATTGTAATTTACTTTATTGCAATTTATTTAATCGCATCGCACTTACTTTTCTAGCATGATAACAACTGTTGCATGAAAACCCACACCTTTAGGATAGTCCTAAAAGCTGAAACCAAAACTAAGTTAAAAGTCATTGCAAGATAAAATTCACCGCCACAACATTTCAAAATATAAAACAACTCAAAATTTAATCACAAACGAACACAAAGCCGCAATTACAACTAAATTAAAATGTCCTGTTGGATGATCGGGAATACCTCGGATGATGTAACTTACATGTTGCTAACGGGATTTGCCACGGTCTAAATGAAAGTGTGGAACTCATTCAGTTGAGTTTATCAAATTCATCTGGACTAAGTGAATCCGATAAAAATAACGATGCCGGAAGGATGGAACCGTGGGATCTTAACCGGTGTTGTTATAATCAACTTTAAGATTTGTTTTAAATAAAACATAAAAATGCTTGGAAATTAAGATTTTCTCTAAACCAAAACACTTTTCTCATCTCCTGATTTATGACTTCTAAAACTAAACCTCTGCAACAACAAGGAGCTCGGGGCATGGTGGGCAGCACGGCCATCGTCATCGACAAAACCCGAGTCTACTTCGACAGAAACTTTCTTAGAATTAAATAAACAAGCCGTAGGACTTCGAGGTAGTTTGCCTAGTGCAACATAAATCCTCGACCTTTTGTTAGGCATTTTCATGATCATGTCATGTAAATTAAGCCCTAACTGGTCTTAGGACTCCGAGGTAGTCGTCTGATACGACATAAACCCTCACATCTTCGAGGCTATTTGTATGATTATGTCATACGAACATAAGTCCTAATTAATTAAAATTGGCAAGATCAAAACATTAAATAAACATTAGGATTTTCTTAAACTCGAAACCAAACAATAGGATAGTTTGGGAAGTTGCCAAGATTACTCTTGGATCCTCAACTTCCCCTACTCCTCTTCCTTTGGATTCCTAAAATAAAATGTTCCAAATTTGATCCATTCCCTATTGAAATTCCAAAATTCAATTCTTTGAAAACTTAAACTTTGGAATTCTTGAGAGTAGAACTACTGATTATTATCGAGAGTTTTCTTAGGTGATTCCCGTCACTTAAGATGTAATTAACTATATGGGCTTGCCCTTATAGGGAATTTTAAGAACCCAGGTAATATAAACCCTGTGTAATTCATTGATGTTAAGCAGGGGAATTTGTCGGCTTATAAAATTGGTTCGCAGACCAAACGGATGTCACAAATCTTCTAGTTTATTTAATCGAGCCCCATCGTCGAAGCAAGGTGTCTATTCTTCGGGATAGATACACGGTTTGTGATGTGGTGCTCGTTTATATAAACTATTCGGGATGTGAGATCAGTTTGATTTCATATCTTAAAATTTTCAAATTTAAAATTATTTTCAAAAATCAAATACTACTTTTCAAATTATTTATTTAAATTAAATTAAAAATTCGCCGACAATTTCTGTAGGCGACCCCCTTTTCAAAACACAACCTAAAAATATGCCGACATATTTCGGCGACTCACGTGGGGAAAAATTCCTCTCTCCATTTTAATAAGGCAATTCGCTTTCAAAAATCGGTAGTTTATCCATGTCCCTTGTGGATCAAGCTACCCTTCTTTCTGTTGGAATACTATGTTCATTTCTACCTTGAACGAGTATAGCCAACATTCTCTTGGATTTAGGAGCCACTGTTTAGACACCCCTAAATAAAGAGGTTCCGAGATCCTTTTACCTCATTTCGAGGTGGGATGGACCCCCAATAGGTGTTAGTTTAGGAGTGATCCTTCGAGTCGAGAAGTCTTGCATAAGACTTTCTTTTCCCTTCCAATTCTGAATCAGTTTTTTTTACCTTCTCTACACCTTTGAACATTCTGTTCCTAATAAACAAACCCTCTAATGAATGACTTTTTTAACAAACAACTCCTTCTTATAAATACATGAACAAGAATGTGTTCGGACTCTTTTTGATTCCTTTCTTTTCGTCCTGATGAGAAGAAGCATAACTTGGGACCGACAATCGAATCTACCCCGTGAAATGGAAGCCCCGAAGCTGATTTTCTCCTTCACCAATGGACTTGACTTCGCTGTTTACAAGGATGAGCTGCCCGACAATGGGATCATCCGGTTTGGACAAGGATTCGAGAACACAAATGTCGATATCACCGACGTTGCCCTTTTCGCCCTTTGATTTTGAAAATAATTTTAAGATATGAAATCAAACCGACCTCACATCACAGATAGTTTATATAAACGAGCACCGCATCACAAACCGTGTATCTATCCCGAAGAATAGACACACTCTGTTTGGTGATGGGGCTCGATTAAATAAACTAGAAGATTTGTGACATCCGTTTGGTCCGCGAACCAATTTTATAAGCCGACAAATTCCCCGCTTAATATAAATGAATTAAGCGAGGTTTATATTACCTGGGTTCTTAAAATTCCCTATAAGGGCAAGCCCTTGTAGTTAATTACATCTTAAGTGACGGGAATCACTTAAGAAAACTCTCGATAATAATCAATAATTCTGCTCTCAAGAATCTCAAAGTTTAAGTTTTCAAGGGATTGAATTTTGGAATTTCAATAGGGAATGGATCAAGTTTAGAACATTTTGTTTTGGGAATTCGAAGGAAGAAAGGTAAGAGAAATTACAGATTCGAAGCGAACTTCGGTAATTTCCCGACTATCCTATTGTTTGGCTTGAATTTAGGAAAGTCCTAATGTTTATTTAATGTTTTGATCTTACCAATTTTAATTGATTAGGACTTATGTTCGTATGACATGATCATACAAGTAGCCTCGAAGATGTGAGGGTTTATGTCGTATTGAACAACTACCTCGGAGTCCTAAGACCGGTTAGGGCTTAATTTGCAATGCAAATGCCTAATAAAAGATTGAGGATTTATGTTGCACTAGGAAAACTACCTCGAAATCTTATGGCTTGGTTATTTAATTCTAAGAAAGTTTTGCTGAAGTAGACTCAGGTTTTGCTTATGACGATGGTCGTGCTGCCCACCATGCTCCGAGCTTCTTGTTGTTGCAGAGGGTTTTGTTTTAGAAGATTGTAATCAAAAGAGAAGAGAGAAGTTTGGTTTTATAAATCTTAAAGTCCAACTGTTTTTTATGTTTTAATTAAAACAAATCTTAAAGTTGATTATAACAACACCGGTTAAGATCTCACGGTTCCATCCTTCCGGCATCGTTATTTTTATCGGATTCACTTAGTCCGGATGAATTTGTTAAACTCAACTAAATGAGTTCCACACTTTCATTTAGACTGTGGAAAATCCCGTTAGCAACACGTAGGTTACATCATCCGAGGTATTCCCGATCATCCAACAAGACGTTTTAATTTAGTTATAATTGTAGTTTTGTATTCTGTTTGTGATTAAATTTTGAGTTGTTTTATATTTTGAAATGTTGTGGCGGTAAATTTTATCTTGTAATGACTTTTAATTTAGTTTTGGTTTCAGTTTTAGGGACTATCCTAAAGGTGTGGGTTTTCATGCAACAGTTGTTTATCATGCAAGAAAAGTAAGTGCGATGCAATAAAGTAAATTGCAAGAAGGTAAATTGCAATAAAATAAAAGCATACCTGGAGGGTCTTCCCGTCATCCCAGGCTACACTTAAACACAATTTAGAATATTTAAGCATTTAAAGCAAATTCCTAAGTAAAGCTAAGGGAAGGGTTATGGTTTTCTACCAAGTTCTTAATCCTATAGCTAGTCATCTCCTCTGACGTCTAGGTTCTTGTATTTTGGTTTGAGGATGATTTTCTTCATCAAAGAACAATTAAGTTCAGTTGTTCTTATAAACATCCTATCGTACTGAGGAAGTGCTTAAGACCAATCTTAAACATCTTTTCAATACTTTTAGTATTATTTTATGTCCAAGAGAATTTAATTATATAATGAATCAATTATCCAGGAGTTCAAGTTTTGTTATCTTGCTCAGTGAACTAGGACATTTGAATATCCTATGAGTGAAGTAACAATTCTCTTAACACTCCGTTTAGGAGTTATGACAATAAGAGCTTTTGAGGGCAAATCGATGTTCAAGTGATTTGTGATTCGACTTAATTTTAATTAATGGGTTTAAATTTGGAATAGTGTTCAAGTTGTTTTAGATTTATTTTTGAATTATTTATGTCTTAAGTGATGTTATATTTAATTCAATTTAATTTAATTTAATTTTAATTTAATTTAGTTTGGTTTAGTTTTAATTTTAATTTAATTTTATTTATTTAATTTAATTTTAATTTTATTTTAACTTGATTTTATTTTTTTTTAAATTTAATTTAATTTAATATGTTTTGATTTAATTTAATGTGATTTAATTTAATTTAATTTAATTTTATTTTATTTTACTTTATTTTTAATTTAATTCTTAATTTGGTTTTATTTTTAATTTTAATTTAAATTTAAATTTTAATTTAATTTTATTATTATTTTTTTTAATTTTAATTTAATATTTTATTTTTTTATGCTTTAGGGATGATTTAATTTTAATTGTTAAAGTATTAATTTAATTGAAATTTTAAAAGGATTTAATTTAAATGTTTTAATTTTAATTTAATTTAATGATTAAGTCTTTTAACATTTTAAATCTTGAATTTGGATTATCATTTTAATTGGGAATTAAATGTTATTGAGGTGATTAATTTAGGGATTCTTAGATTAAAGAATAAATGTTTATCTAATAACATCCTCATTTTAATAATTCCAATTTTTTTATTATTATTCTTCCAAATTTAATTAATTATTTAATAAAGGTTTATTTTAATTATTTTCAAATTATTTGGTAGGTTTCTACCCTTTAATTACCTAAGTTTCAAACATCCAAAATCAACTTAGTATCAAATATTTTACCCACCCTTTCAATTAAACCTAAAATTTTTAATTATAGGTTAAAATTTTTGTTACCATTTTGCCCTTTATGCTTACTAATTCCATAACTTACTAAATTGAGCTTAAATGAATTTGAAATTTTTATGTGACTTCACTCATATGTCAATCAAGACATTAGAGGAGAAAATGTGTTTTTTCTGTATTTAATTTATTTATGTGATTATTTTTGGTGGAAAATAAGAATTTTCAAGGAAAATTTAATAACATAATCAAGGGAAATTTTCTATCCTTAAGAAAATTATGGGACATTCCTAATGACCAGAGCACCACTTGGCCAAATTTGGTTATTTTTTGAATTATATTATTTTTATTATAATTATTTTGAGTTTTGGAGTATTAATTAATTTAAAAATAAAATAAAGGTTGAAAAATGAATTTTATATTTTTCAAAAATCTCTCTGATATCAAGGAAACCAGAGAAATAATTTTTATAATTTTCTGATTTTCTTTGATTTATTAGAATTATTTTAGTGGAAATGCTAGAAAATACATTTTTTTATTTTAAAATTACCTTAGGGCTTTAAAATTAAATATCTCATCATAGAGACTTAAGAAAAATATGGGGTTTGTTCCTAAGTGATTAAAATTCAAAATGTGACATTTTGGTGAATTTTATTATTTTTGTGATTTTTATTATTTTTTTAATTATTAAAATATTAAAATAATGCAAAAATCAACTTTTTTTGGAAAATTACAATTTTAATTTTCTTAAATTCCCCGATATTAGAGAGGCTCCAAAACCGATTTGGTGAATTTTTTAAAAGGATTTTGAAAGTTATGAATTTTTAAAGTTTAAATTTGGCTAAATAGCTTAATCAACCCATTTGATAGGGCTAACCAAGTCCAATTGACTTCAAATTTTTATGGTGGGTTCCTCTGATCCTAAAGGTCAGTGGAGAATTGATTTCAAGTCAATTTGATGTATGATTAGCTCTAATTAATTAAGGTTCCATTTTGGGTGTTTAAGCCAATTAGGGTCATTACAAGTGAATTAACTCAAGCCCTATTTTCCCTAGGGTCCTCTGGTCATAAGAAACATCACCAAATTTTCCTAGAATTTATTTCACAACATGCAAATTGTTAGAATTAAAATACTCAAAGTAGTGGCCTAGAATTGAAAAATCAATAACTCTTCATAGGGATGGCCTCTAACTTTGGAAAATTCAGGGAATGTTCCCAAATTCAGAGGCTTCAAAAGCCCTCTATGGTCTCATGCCATGGTGAATTGTATACATGCATGGAGAATTGAAAATGTGCAGAGAGTAAATAAATTATTAAAAATCAAATACTCAATGAAATTAAATGATTTCTTTTCCACATTATTCTCCTCTATTCACTGAGTAAGAGGGTATTTTTATTTTATTTTTCTGACTTTCCTACACAAAGTTATGCATTTTTGAAGTTTAGGGAATTAAATAAATCAAAAAATACCCTAATTTCCTACTTATCCACGCGGCGCCACGCCATCCTCGGCAGCTCCGAAAGGCCATGTGTCGTCTTCTGATTCGGCGCTGCCATCCTACTCAGCGCTCCAGGGCCCTGCGGTTCACGTACCATGGCGCTGTCCGGCTTAATCCAGACCATCCGCTCGATACACGCTTGATCCGACGGCTCCCAGTCATCGTCTACGACTGGTGTGCACTCGTGATTGTCAACCTTCTAACCCTAATTTCTCACTCGATTCTCAAAGGATTTTTGTGTTCTTATGCTCTATGGATTCTTCTTGAGGAGACGAACACATCCATACGGTAAACAT